>JADBJO010028073.1:0-20549 GCA_016801955.1 Conus betulinus
TCAATTTTAACTTGTTTCTCTCTGTCTCCCTATGTCTCGGCTCTTCTCGGTATATGTGTCTCTCTTCCTCTCTCTCTTATGTCTCTGGACTCTTATGTCTCTGTGTCTGTCTCTCGTCTCTCGTCTCTCTTGTCTGTCGTCTGTTGTATATCTCTCTCTCTCTCTACGCGCTACTCTTCGCCTCTATCTCTCAAGGGTCGTAGTATGCACCTGTTAATTGTTTCTTCTCCTTCCTCGCTCTCTCTACTCTTCTTCTCTCTCTCTCTACTCCTCTATATCACTCTCTCTCTATCTATTCTCTTCAATGGCGTAGTTTTACCCTTTTAATTTGTTTCTATCTCGTCTCTGTCTCTCTCTCTCTCTCTAGATCTTCTCCGCTCTCTCTCTCTCCAACACACCCTACACACAGACACAACAACACACACACAAACCACTCTCGATATCTCTCCCATTCTCTCTCTCTCCCTCTCTCTCTCTCTCTCTTAAATGGCGTAAGCCTTCAAAGTGGATGACTGATGAAATACAAGCTGGCTTGTTTCTTACGCGACGATCTGCTTGAAGCAGAAGGAAGTCGGATGATTTAAAAAGGCAACGTAATAAAGTCAATTCACTCAAACGGACAGCAAAAACTTGTAGCAACAAACAAAATTCGAAGTCCATATGGCAAGCAATAAAATGAACTTACGAATAAAACTTCACAGTCAAAGACAAGTCACATTACCAGCATAACACCAAATGAACTCAACCAACACTTTACAAACAGTTGCAGAACATTGTGCAAAGAAAAGAATACTGACTCAAATGAATTACAAACATTAAAAAAATTTTGTAATGCTATAAGAACATTCGTTCAGCAAAACCTGTTCCGCCTATGACAGTTAGTGATGTTTGCCAAGCCTTATGCCAATTAAAGCAGACAGGAAGCCGCGGACTGGACGGGATTGATGGAAAAATACTGAAACTATCAGCACCTGTTATATGTGAAACTCTTACCTACATTTACAATTTATGCATTGACAAAATGTCACTTTCCCGCTCAGTTCAAAGTTGCAAAAGTAATACCCATTTTCAAATCTGGAGACAAATCTGAGCCATCGAACTACAGACCAATATCCATTTTGCCAGTTCTGTTGTTAATGAGAATAAATATTGTGGCGCACTGTTTGTTGATTTTGCAAAGGCTTTTTGATGTAATTGACCACAACTGTTATGCAGGAAGCTTTTATCATATGGTATAACAGGAAATACCTTACAACTGATAACATCTTTCCTAGAAGACCGTCAACAAATCGTTTGTGTCAACAACAACTTATCAGAGAAGCTACCTATCCAATATGGCGTACCTCAGGGTTCTGTGTTAGGTCCGTTGCTATTCTCGGTTTATATAAATGATCTCCCTCTTTATATTGAGGATTCATGTGAACTCTTTTGTGATGATACCACTGTCCATACAAGTAACTCCAGTTTGGAAGCTGTTTTCACTTCATTACAGAAGAATGCTAATATCTTAAGTAATTGGTGCAATGTGAATCACATGTCATTGAATCCTAACAAAACAAAAAATAATGCTGATAACAACAAGGCAGAGAAGACAAAACATAACCACACAGCTTCCATCTGTTTTTTATCAATAATCAGGAAATTGAAGTGGTGGATAGCCATCGAGTTCTAGGAGTATATGTTGATAATAATCTTTCTTGTCTTATCACCTTTCGCAGTTTTATGTAATCAATATCCAGACAAACATATCAGCTGTGCAGGATTAAGCATTTCTTAACCTTCATGCCAGGAAATTGTTCCTACACGCACATGTGTTCTCTCTTCAATCAATTATTGTTCAACACTATTTGATTCTGCTAGTGCTAATGCCATGAAACCTCTTACGAGTGTCTACAAAAGAGCGCTTAAAGCAGTCCTATTAAAATCATCTAGTCTTAGTGAAGGGGATTATACTAAAGCGGGGGCTCTTCCATTAAAAGAAATGTTCGCTGTCAACAAATGTCTGCTAATGCAAAAAATTGCTCGGGTTTAGCACCTCAAACTCTTCAGTCTAATTTAGCATAAACCCTAGGGATTCAACCAAATCCAGGTTCCCCCCACACCTAGAATAGATCTATTTAAATCAGGCTTAACTTACTCAGGTAGCGTGGCTTGGAATTCACTTCCACTACATCTCCGATGTACTCAAATTACAGAATCCTTCAGGGAAAAACTAATTACACATTTCACAGCAGACCATTGCTATTAGGAACAAAATACACATACCAGGGGCACACCCTCTGTTTTGCTGCATATTAAACTGATACGCCGTTTCCTTTCCACTGAAGTTTTTAAAACCAGATAATGATAATAAATGAGAGATATGGTTACTATTGTTTTTATTAATGATTGAAATTATATCATGATGAATGACTGTTGTGGTCGCTGGTTTTATTGGTGCATTGTCATTAATTGATTGATGTCTTCATACTTTTGATTTCTTCGAGCACTATAACTGCAAGGTGATAAATGTGTGTCCGGATTACTGTTGATCATATTGATGTATTGCTCTTTATTCAAATTTATAGTAGTGTTTAGCATGCGATTTTTGGATAGAAAAAATGGAATTATAATCTCTCTCTCTTACTGATAACTGATTGTAGTACCGTTCGTTCTCGTTTTGCCTTATAACCACATGAAAATGTGTTGATATTATTGATGCATTGTAGTTGTCTAATTATTATCCTTAGCAGTTTGTTGAATGTTATTATTATTATATTATTATATATATATTATATATGTATTATATATATATATATATATATATATATATATTTTTTTTTTTTTTTAAACAAAAGGAAGGCATCTGTCTCTCTCTCCCCCCCTCCCTCTCTCTCTCTCTCTCTCTCTCTCTATTCCCTTCGATAAGAGGATCAATTATTCCATATTTGTGTGTTGACTCCTTTCTTCTTTGTAATCTTTATTCTTGTTTTGTTGTTTCAATGGTGGTTTCTCTGTCTTTTTTTTTTTCCTTTTAAAGTCATCTACGCCTTAACTATAATGCATGAACTTTTTAATGTTATGAAGATTTGTGTTTGTTAAAAGTTTTGTGAAAAAAAGCATGTGTCTGCTTATCTGTTACCCTTGGAAATAAAAGATTATCATCATCATCATCATCATCTCTCTCTCTCTCTCGCTCGCTCGGCTCGCTCGCTCGCTTCCCTCTCTCACTGTCTGTCTATCTCTCTCTCTCCTCTCTCTCTCTCTCTCTCTCTCTCTCTCTCATTGCGCGCGCACGCACGTGCGGATGCGTGCGTGTGTGCGTGCGTGTGTGTGTGTGTGTGTGTGTGTGTGTGTGTGTGTGTGTGTGTGGTGTGTGTGTGTGTGTGTGTGTGCTTCCGTGCTTTTGCTTGCTTGCATTTTGTGTGTTGTGGTGCGTGCGTGCGTGCGTGCGTGTGTGTGTGTGTGTGGTGTGTGTGTGTGTGTGTGTGTGTGTGGGTGTGGTGTGTGTGTTGTGGTGCGTGTGAGTGTGTGTGAGTGGTGTGTGTGTGTGTGTGTGTGTGTGTGTGTGGTGTGCGCGCGCGCTTGGTGTGTGTGTTGTGTGTGTGTGTGTGTGTGTGTGTGTGTGTGTGTGTGTGTGTGCGGCGTGCATGCGTGTGTGTGTGTGTGTGTGTGGTGTGTGTGTGTGTTGTGTGTGTGTGTGTGTGTGTGTGTGTGTGAATGCGAGCGTGCGTGCATGCGCGCGCATGTGTGTGTGTGTGTGTGTGTGTGTGTGGTGTGTGTGTGTGTGTGTGTGTGTGTGACTTTCTGACCTTCAAACGCGCACTTTCACACCCCTCTGTCATAGTCTCGGACACATACACGGAGACATACACGTAGACACGGACACGGATGGACACAGGTGCACAGACGCACACAACACACTGACACATAAACCCTTGTGTGCACATGTGCGCGCATACACAAAACATACACGCGCTTGCACACACACACACACACACACACACACACACACACACACACACACACACACACACACACACACACGGGTACGCAGGGCGCGTATGCACACACACCTCACGCACGTGTGAGCGTTCTCACGCACATATTTGCAGCACTCACTTACTTGAAAAACGCACAAGCGCGCACCACAACGCGCGCGCACACACACACACACACACACACACACACACACACACACACACACACATGCGCGCGCGCGAACGCACACACCGCGCTCCCTCATGCGGCTGATCCTGGAAAAAACAAAAACCTGTTTTTGAAAAATGTCTCATTGAAGGACGACTCAATTGATATGCTTTAAGATTTACTTAAGCCTTTGCTGTGCATCGTGTGTAAGTCTTGTGCACTGTACGATATCCATGCATGCTTCTTTAGTAAACCTTTATGGATCTAACTGTTTCCTTGTGATTTATTCACCCATCGCAACTTAGACAAGTCTGCATAGCCTACTGAAACTCTCACGGGGCGCACTTTACAAGTTAGAAAATAATCATTGTCTTTCAGCGAATAAAAACTCATGGCAAACGTCCACAAGAGAAAATTCAGTCAGTTAAAAGTGACGAACTGTGCCAAACAGAAACAGGCAACGAGTTCCATGTCCGTCAGTAGTGTAGAAGAAATAAAGCTCTTTCACCGTGCTTTTCAGTCCTCAATTTAAGACTTCGAAAAAGTTCTGTTAATCAGCAGAAAATAGATGAGAGACCTGGTTGGGATGTATATGTTTAAAAGCTCAGAGAGAGATACTGAGATCAAGAAATATTATGGAAGCAAAGACAGAGGAAAGTTTTGTACCTTATTCTTTGTTCAACAGGTAGCCAGAGGAGTTTCTTTTTGAAGATGTGTAGGTCTACAGTGAATGTATTGTCCAGGCAGGTACAACCGTTCCTACTTTATCTGACTACCGTGATAAAACAGCCGACTGTAGAAGAAACTCCATACCCATGTTGAATATGTCCGCTGTTGGATCTAAAATGAATTGAACTGAATCGCTGCCTTGTTGAAAGTTTATCTCCTTTCTGAAGCGTCAAAAGCGTAAAAAAATGAGTTTGGAAGACCGTGAAACTTTTTTGTTCGTCTGCGTTTTTCCTTTTGAAGCATTTTTTTTTTTTTTCGTGATTTTTCGTTTGCGTTTTTCCTTTACGATTATTTTTGCGTTTTTCCTTTACGATAAATTTCTTCCCCTGTTTCTATTTTTTTTTATTTTTGTTGTTGTGGTTTGTCTGTGTCTCCTTTTCTTATTGCTTAGAGAATCGAAGGAATGGATCTTTTATTCATAGGCATGCACAGTTTTGTGAAGGAATGGAGGGAGAATGGGCAAGCAGGAAGTTTGGAATGGGAGGAGAAGGATGAGTGGGTGGGGAAGTGGGGGGGGTGGGGGCGTCGGGAGTTTTGATGCAGTAAATGGGGGCAGGGAAAGGGCAAAAAAATAACTATTTTTCAGTGCGCAACAAAATTCCAACGGATCGAAGAAATAGTAACAAATTCTCTCCTCTCTCTGCGTCTCTCATACATCTCTCCTCTCTCCTCTCTCCTCTTTCTGTCTCTGCACAAAACACCGTGTATTTATCTGTATTCATACTTTAATGTAAGGTTAAAAAAAAACAAACAAAGAAAAATATTATATAAAGTTTATAATCTGTCATACACCAGATTCGAAGGTGATGTGTGTCACTTTAAAAAAAATGGAATAATTTCGTCAGAATTGTTCACCATTTTTTAGCTATGGGCCGCGGAAGAAGCCGTGAATTCAGAGACAGGATAACAAAACGCATTTCTCTCTCTCTCTCCTCTCTCTCTCCTCCTCTCTCCGCTCTTCTCTCTTCGTCTCTCTCTGCCTCGTTCACGCTTCGCTGTGTGTGTGTGTTGTTTGGTGTGTGGTGTGTGTGTTGTGTGGGTGTGTGTGGTGTGTGGTGTGTTGTGGTGTTGTATGTATGGTATTATGCCTCCCAAGTGTGTTACACTGATCATCATTGTTTCCCTCAAGAGAAAAAAAACACCCGTTCCCTATCACCCACCCGCGCTTCCACATCCCCCTCCTCCGCCACCCGCCCTCCCTTGGCAAGGAACCAATTTTTGGATCCTCCTGTGTCAGAAAATAACCGGGGCACGCTTTTCTTTGGCGTAGAACCACGGGCAAGTTTACGATGAATTGTGATTTATACTGAGGACAGGAACCTTACAAGTTTACGGGCTTTTTTTTTATATTTTAATTTAGAAGTTAGGGCATCCGAAGAATTTTTTTTCTTTTCTTTTTTAGATGTCAGGCATCCTTTAAGCATAATCCCCCGTCGTACACTCCCTGTGCAGGTAAGGCAGCAGAAGGTGTGTGTGTGTGTGTGGTGTGTGTGTTGTGTGTGTGTGTGTTTTAAAAACGGAGTGACTGAGGGCGGAAAATGAAGCAAAAAGTTTGGAAAGAGAGGGGTTTATTTTAGCGCCAAGGACACAGACAGAGTGTCTGGTCCTGTGCTCTCTATTTGTCCTGTGTCCTTGGCAGTAGGAAACTGGGTGCATGGACGACAACACAGAGACTGACCACTGGTCACAGTGCCTCTATCTTGTTGCACATGGACTGTGAACAAAGGGCCGGGATATCCCTTGACAGCGCATGCCGTGTTGCGGCACCCTGCCGACTCCTTGCTCCCACGGGACAACAAAATGAACAAGAACAACAACGCACTCACGCACGAAACCACACACACAGCCACACACACACACAGGGGACACACACACACACACACACACACCACCGCAAAAGAATATCATGGGATTCACGAGAATATTTATGTGTTACCTTCATATGAAGGTAAACTAACTGAAAGATGGGAAGATGATGGAGAAGGGAGAGGCGCGTGATACAGTGGGGGCCAAAACGGTCCCGATGAATTTTCCGTTCCTACTTCTTCATGGGGCATAATTTGGTCATGTATTTCTGTTTCAATATCTTTGCTGGGAACAAAATCCATTTTCTTTTTTTCTTCTAGATGATGAAACAATAAATCATGATGATTGTAGTGATATATGATGATTGCGACAGTGAAGATGAATTGTTTTTTTCTGGTTATAATATATAATAATAGGCCTAATGATTCTTATTATTATCATTAATTGTTATAAATAATGAATAATGATATGATGAGATGCATGGATTATTCATAATAACATAATAATAGTCATGATGATAATATAAATACTGTGTAATATAATATAATTATAATAATGAGAAGAAGAAGAAGAAGAAGCAGAAGAAGAAGAGAAGAAGAAGAAGAAGAAGAAAGACCGGAGAAGCAAAACAAATAGAGACCGTTTTGTGTTACATGTGATGGACAAGACACAAAAGCTGGAATTTTCCATTTAATAATAATAATAATAACAATAATAGTCATAATCATGATCATAATGAAAAGAGGAAGGGGAATAATGATGATGAGGATGAATGATGCAATACCAAAATAAATAAAATGATAATGACACAATAAAGTAATAATGTTAGCAATAATGATAACAATTATCATGGTAATAAAGATATATACATAATAAATAATAATAATAATAATAATAATAATAATAAGAATAATGTTAATGATATACTATATGATAATAAGGGACGATATAATAAATAATAAATCATAACGATAATACACAAAAACTAAATGGATTGAACATGATTACAATGATAATAATAAAAATAATGATGATCTCACTATAATTATATAATAGTAATATGATATTATGATAATGGATAATATTGATGATGATGATGATGATGATGCTGATATATAATAATACTGATGATAATGATAATGATGATAATGATAATGGAATATTAATAATAATTGGAAGCGAATAGTATGACTACGACTAACATACAGAAACCAACTTTGAGTTAGCGGGGCAAGGAGACACAAAACTGGCTTTCCTATCACCATCACCATCGCATCAGAACAACTGCTGACGGTCGTCATCATCATCACCCACCACCACGACCATCACCACACATCATCCTCCTCATCACGCTCCGCTGTTGTCCGGTCGTTTCCGCTAACAGTCAGCAGCAGCGGCAAGCAACGTCTTTTGACTGGCACCATGGTCAGCACGACGCCCTTCATGGGCCAGCCTGCAGGTTTGGAGCCATCCATGGCCGTACAGTCCCCAGGAAATCCGCTGGCGCCCCAGGTCTTCATAGCTGTTCCTGACCCTCCTGGGGGATAGACCACCGGCCGGTCCAGCCTTGTCCTCCCTCGGAAAAGCCCTCCAACAATCTCCCCCCCATGATCCCTCATCGCTTCTCTCTGTTCTTCGTCGGGCCGTTAGGTTCCTGTGCGTGCCCACCCATGAAGGGTGACCTCTTGTTCTTCTCTGCGAAAGTGGTGGGATCTCTGCAGCCCCTGGGGTGGCGCACACCACAGTTGGTAGAAGACGAAGGGCGAAGGATAAGCGTCCCTGCACGTCCCTGCGGGTGACCACGTAGTCTTTGTGGACGTCACCAGGAGTGGGTGTTAGAGGGTCCGGAGGACTGGGAGGACGGGGTGGGGTGAGTGGATGGGTAGGGAGGTGGGGGTGGTGGGGGGGTGGGAGAGGAGAAGCAGGCAGAGGGAAAGGGAGGGAGGGTGTGGCAAGAGTACGTTTTCCTGTTCTCTGTCTCTGGTCTTTGTCCTCTGTTTCTCTCTCTTCTCTCCTCTCCTTGTCTTCTGCCTCTCTCTGTCTGTGGTGTGTGTGTGTGTGTGTGTTTGTGTGGTGGGTGTGTGTTGTGGTGTGTTGTTGTGTGTGTGTTGTGGGGGGGGGGGAAAAACGCTTTCAAAAACGCTTCAAATTACCTAACCCAACCCCATCCACCCCCACATTCTCCACACGATCTTACTTATAAATCGATTGATTGCGCACGGGAGCAATTAACATCGAGATCGGAGGTCTCTATTTATGGTCGTTGCAAGAAATATAAGACAAGTGCGAACCTAATCAGAAAAGGATTTCCTTTCTGACTCCTGGCACTACGAGCAGTGCAGCATTAATAAGTTGTGTTTTGTTTTTAATCGAAAATGGAATTGCCACACCGTGGGACCCACAAGCTTTGATCGTACAGATCCACATACGCTCGCATCAGTGCAGATTTTAGGTACTCTGCTCTCTCTATCTCATCTCTCTCGTACGTCCTCGCATCACTCTATATCATCTGTCATGCGCCCCTCAAATCTCCAACTCGGGTCACTCTCGAAAAGATCCCTCTCAGCTCTCATCAACACCAAAATCAAGCGGCGCCTCTCCTCTCTCTCGCGCTCTCCTCTCCGTGTGGTGTGTGTGTGTTGTGTTAGTGTGTGGTGTGTAGTGTGTTGGTGTGTGGTGCTGTGCGACCGCATCGCAGCCGCGCAGCTCGCGCGCGCACGGTGTGGCAACGTGTTGTGTGCACAGCTACTATGGTACTATGTGACTCTTGCACATTGTTTTGCCTTCTCTTCATTGTCCTTCAATTCTTTCTGTCCCATAAGCCTATACTGTTCTTGTCCAAACTCCCCGCGCCGCTCCCCCCACGCCCCCCCCAACGACCACCCCTGTCTCCTTCCCCCCCCCCCCCCCCCCCCCACACCTTTATTTCTATTCCCTCAACTCCCCTGCCCTGTCTTTCCCCTCGTGTCTGATGCCTGGTCTCAACCGTCACTTTACGTGGCTGTAGCTCCTTTTGCCCGCGCCCGCGCACTCCTGGCTGGCCTGCCGCTGCTTCACTCAGACCCCTAGACTGAATCGCACGTGGTTTGTGTCTTCGGGTCTTCACTCGGCACTTTGGCCTCCCCACCACGTACATGCTGGTGGTGGACAGTGCCGTGCGCACAGACAAGCATGACGACTGTCAAAAATATCTTCACCACCAGTACATGCTGGTGTGGGGACAAATGTCGTGGCACACAGACAAGCATGTGACTGTCAAACAAGTCTTCACCACACGTACATGCTGAGTGTGGTAGCAGTGTCGTTGCGCACAGACAAGGACATCCTGACGACTGTCAACGTTTCACGGGGGACGAGAGGAGGTTCGGGGAAGGGGGGGGGGGGGGGGGGGGGCGGGGGGGGGAGTCGGGGGATGACACGCCAGGCTTGTTGGGTGAAGGATTGGGAGGGGGGGACAGGAGATAAGTTAGGGTATGGGGGCCAATTTTTCGATAATGTGTGGTGGTAGATGTTGGGATGGTATTGTAATGGTAACTGTGGACTGTATTTGGTGGTGTTTTTCTGCACTTACAGGCGTTATGAAACAGACAGAGACAAATACAAAGGTAAACATAGCAAAGTGGACAGAAGAGAGGACAGAGGACAGGAGGAAAAAAAGTGCTTAATACCTGAGTTGGCATGATACACAGGAATGTGTGCGCAGATGTCGACAGTAATGATTGTGTCCCATACATCACATCACACATGACCGTTGGCCTCCGTATAACAATCATGTCCTCCGGCTACTCCATAACTCATATTCTTGGTCTACCATACCATTCTCGGGTACAGTTTTGTTGCTTTTCCTCTCTCTCTTCCACTTTACTTGGATGTCCTGCTCCGTTCCTCTCCATTACTCATGTCCTGACCTCCGTTACTCCCATTACCTCACTGTCACTTCGGTGAACTCTATACTCACGGAACTCTTCGTTACCTCCATAACTCATGTCCTCCGTTACTCCATTGACTCATGTCCTCCGTACTCCGTTAACAGTCCTCCCTCTACTCATCAACTGCAGTTACAGTCCCTCCATTACTTCATGCTCCGTTACTACTCCATTACTCATAACCTTGGTTTACTCCATTAAACTCATGTCCTCGGTTACTCTATTACTCATGTCCTCGTTTACTGCATAACTCATACAGTAGTCCGTTATTCCATTACTCATGTCCTTGTTTTTACTGCATAACTCATACACTCCGCGTTAGTCCCATTACCTCATGGTCCTCGGTTACTGCATACCTCATACACTCCGTTATTCCATTACTCATGTCCTTGGTATACTCCCATAACTCATACACTCCGTTATTCCATTACTCATGTCCTCGGTTTATACACTCATCCAACACTCATACACTCCGTTATCCATTACGCCGTTAGTCCCTCATGTCCTCGGTTACTGCATAACTCAATACACTCCGTTATTACACTACTCATGTCCTCGGTTTACTGCATAACTCAATACACTCCGTTATTCCATTACTCATAGTCCTCGGGTTACTGCATAACTCATACACTCCGTTATTCCATTACTCATGTCCTCGGTTACTGCATACCTCATCCATTATCACTCGGTACGGTATTTCCGTTATTCCCTTTACTCATGTCCTCGGAGTTACTCCATAAACTCATACACTCCGTTATTCCATTACTCATGTCCTCGGTTTACTGCATAACTACTACACACTCCGTTATCACATCCATTACTCATGTCCTCGGTTTACTCCATAACTCATACACTCCGTTATTCCATTACTCCATGTCCTCGGTTACTCCATAACTCATTGTGCCCTCGGTTACTTCATAACTCGTGTCCTCAGTTACTCCATAAGTCATAGGTCCTCGGTTACTCCATAACTCGTGTCCTCCGTTACTCCATAAGTCAGATCTTCGGTTACCGTTACTCCATAAATCTAGTCCTCGGTTTTACTCCATAACTCACGTACCCTCGGTTACTCCATAAGTCATGTCCTCTTCGGTTACTCCATAACTCATGTCCTCGGTTACTGCATAAGTCATGTCTTCGGTTACTCCCATAAGTCATGTCTCTTCGGTTACTGCATAATGTCATGTCTGCTCGGTTACTCCATAAGTCATGGTCTTCGGTTACTCTATAAGCCATGTTTCTCTGTAACTCCATAACGAACTCATTCCTCTCGGTAACTCATAACTCATATGTGTTCGATTACTCCATAACTCATTGGCCTATGCGCCGACGCGTACACACACATACATGCACCACGTGTGCGTGTGTTTGCCATGGAATATATATGAGTAAGATTAATTTATTTGTACGCACGCACACAACACTCACACACATTGCGCTGCGCGTGCGAGTGCACACACACACAACACCATTTTACACACCCACACACACACAAATACCGATAGACAAACAGACAAACGGACGGACAGACATGCAGGGAGACAGACGACGGCAACAACAGACTTGGCAGATAGACGGACCGACAGACAGATAGATAGATAGATAGATAGATAGATAGAATAGATAGATAGGTAGGTAGGTATGATAGATAGATAGATAGACAGACAGACAGACAGACAGACAGACATAAACACAAGGGGAGTGTGTGTGCGTAGTGCTTTGAGATATTTGAACATTTCCTAGTCTAGTGGTTTTGGTCCGAATCTTTGCAGGGACCTCCTCTACTCATGACAGTGCTGCAAGCAGTTCAGTCCTTGGATTCTGTGATCTGAAAATCACACCACGAGTCCAGAACCGGCAAGAGCAGCGATTAATTCGGTGTCATTTCATCTTCCATTCAGCAGCAAGTAGTGTAATGGCCGTGAGGCCTCGGGTGGGTGGGTGGGTGTGGGTGGATTTGAGACAGACCCCATCAAGAGAAGGAAATCAATGAAGAGGAAGAGTAGAGGGCAGAATTATCTTTTCACACGACCATTTTCATCAAATGCTCGTTTTTGTTGCGTACAATACCTCGTTTGAATGAACATCACCACTTGTTTTGTTGATACACCGTCTTGTTGATGAAAATGCTCTTCCTTTTGCTGGTACATCCCCTTCCAATTTCCATGTACTCCTCCTGCACCACCATGCTCCATGGTCACCAAATACTGTCATCAGTCATCACTTAGCATGGCAGCATCATTGTGTTCGTCAAATCACTACCACACCATCATTATTTTTATGCAAATTAATCAGCATCGTACTCAGATTCAATTACTCCTCCACCTCAGTCCTCCTTCTCCTCCCTCCATCCCCCCCCAACGAACCGCCCACGTTCGTCCTCCTCATAATCATCATAAATCGACTGTGTTCGCGTAGTGACATCATCATCGTCGTTCGTCGTTGATGCAGGCCGTTGTCATCATGCTTTCATCACTGTCGTGCTGTTGTACTTATAACAGTCAGAGATGGTCAAGTAAACAGTGTTTGGCACTCACGGGAGTAGAGCGGGGGTGAACGTCGCCGCCACCACTCCGACAATCTTGCGGAAGTTCGGACAAGACCAAGGACTCAACTCAATCAGCATCACATGTGCACTGTGGCCAACAGATGGGCACCCAGCGAGGTAAAAACGATGATGAGATGGATAGATGACACGACGACTACGGACTCGATGCGACGACGATCTGTGCATCGATGGATACGATTGACTGACGCGACGACCGACCGACTACGACGATGATGAGGAATGACGATGATGGAAACAAACACTATGATGACGATAACTAGGACTGATGACTGAAAGAGGACTACAGGTGTGTTGTACGAGAACAGACCACACACATAACTCTCGCACTGGTATGACCCCTACGAGGGGTAATCGGCTCCTCTTCTCTCTCTCCTACTCATCACTCTCTCTCCCTCCTCTGGGATAGCATCTCGAGTAACTCTCGCTCTCTCATCCTCCTCAAGACTCAACGTACTCCTCTCTCTCATCTCTGCTCTCTCTCTCTCTCCCTGCCGTCCTCAACTCATACACACATTCTCGCGCTCGCACCACCGCTCACCACACCACGTACGTACACGTAATGCACATACACACGTTAGAACTGTAAACACCACTACCACACACACACCACACACACACACAAGCACACAGCCCACAGCACACAGCCAGACACACAAGTGGCACACCGCGAGCGGGGCGGCGCGCACAGCGGCACCAAATCAAAATCCGGGCCCCATGTATGAACTGTTTGACAATGACTTGTCAACGATAAAAAATACAATTCCGCCCATCAACGTGACGCGGGCTTTTGGAAACGGGTGCTCACAGTGTCAGATCATGTACTTCTGATGGTGATTTTTTGCGCCCTATACTATGTCAAAAACTAAACATAGGCGCACACATCTTCGTCTGAGCTGATCCGCTTAAAACGCTAACTGGCTGTTTGGTCCATGGTCATGGCATTTGAAACGCTACAATTTCTAAATTGACCTGCGATTATTACGCCAAAAAGAAGTGTTAGTTACCGATAAAATGGAAAAACAAAAACAATGTCGGCAGAACCTACAAACGAGGCCGCTGAAAGTGTCCTACTTGACCGTTGCAAACATCACACAACAAATATAAGGAAGTTTTCATTGAACCATCGAACGATTATGAACCGCTAAAATCGGTGTCCTGTAGAACTGAAAACCTGGCCTGCAAATTTAAATTATAACGGGGTGTGCTTAAAAAAGTCTATTACTTACAAACAAAAACGCTACGAGAATGCCTGCGCTCGACCTGCCAAACGAATGTTATTAGAAACGAGCCGCTAATATTTTGTATATTTAGCTTACAGCGTAAATGTTGAACACGCGTCTTGACCTTGCGCCAAACATTACATCCTCACCTAGCACAAATTTATCGAGCTGTGAATGAATCTCTCATATTTTTATGGCAAAACAAATCTGCCGCAATATGTATAATGGTGCATGATCTACAAAGAAACGCCTGAAAAAAGCGTTCACTTGAGTGGTAAGCCAAAGCGGTGCATTTTTTATGAGATCTGGTGACTAGAAGACTCTACAACACCAGATTTTTAATTTTCTGCGGGGCCTAGAAGAATCTTTGTGACCTTGAAACGGAAATTGTGACTATGATTTCCATTAAATCTGTCAGACAAACGTGTCTTCCAGTTTCTAGCAAACCTGAAAAAAAAAAAAAACAACCACGGCTACAGTTTCTATGACCTAAAAACAAAACAGACCAATTTCTATTCTTTCTATTGAGCTGTGCTGCAACAAGGGCTAGCCAATTTGTGGTTGACTTAGTTGGACCTGCCACACGAAACATAACAAATTTCTGTTTATTAATGCAAACACAACGCAAGGCTATATAAATTGTTACCCCCATGTTAAGTACTATCTTACAAATTTTACCTGCAAACATGTTTAAAACATATTACAATTTCCAATTATCACACCTAAAACAAAACATACAGATAATCCTCTTGACCCTGCACAACAAACAAAAGCTTATTTACACATTGCAATTGCTGCTGCAAACAATTTGCAAACTGCTATTCTAAATCTACGTGACTTTCCCCTGGATACGAAACCACTACGATTTGCACTTGACCTCGGGCAAGATAAACAAGTCAACAATTTCTTATTATTGACACTGCAAACAAACTTTACCCTTTCTGTCGCCCTACAAAACAAAACATTATAAAACCATCAGCCATCCCGAGAGATCAATAATGCAGGCTTACCAGGAGTGGTGCCAGGAGGTTGCTCCCCAGCGTGGTTGGTTCGGTCAGTTTAGACGGTAGGTCTGACTTCCGAGGTCTACACTTCTTCTGTGGGTTCCCCGTCGCACCTCTTCTGTTAATATAACGTCTGTGCAAAGACAACAGTAATCATTTCTATTTCTACTGACAGCAAAAAACGGACCAATAAATACCATTCCTCGTGGCCAGCAAAACTAACCGTTACAACAATTTCTAAATTCTATTTGCCTGCAAAAAAGTGTAATTTCATTTCTTTCTAGCTGTCCCCCCCGGGAACGAACGCAACGCTATCTAAAAAACCATTTTTTTATTGACCCAGTAACAAAACCGTACCGCGTCTTTTAAAACTTTATAAAACTGACCAAGCGCAAGACAAGGAAACATTCAAACTGCTTTGTGTTGACCTTTCTCCGATGAGTGTGGCAGTATCGTGGGTCCTCCTTGTTGTCTTTCTGGGTGTTTCTGTCCCCTGTCGTGTTTAGCAGACACTTCTGGAGCTTTGGAGGAGAGCCGGCCGGCTGAGACCAACTGAACAAACCGTTGAATCTACAAACTAAAAAACCTTCTGAAAACGGCATGGCTAGGAATTGGGAGGAAAAGGCTGGGTGATGGGTAAAAGAGGGGGCAGGGGAGGGATATCGGATGATACTTGTGCGGAGACAGGGTGTGACGTCAGCGATTGCGATATGCGCATTTTTACATTTTTAATCTGTCGTCCCTGATATGCAGAAACTCTCTCTGTTTCTCTCTCTCTCCCCCTCTCCCCTCGCCTCCTCTGCTCCAATCAAACCTCTCCTCTCGACCTCCTTCTCGCTCATCACAGTCTGTCCTCTCCCCATCACCCTCGTCCCTCTCTCCTCTCTCTCTCTATATAATAGTAATAATATTGCACCGGCACGCTAACGCACTATGTATGTCCTGCACACGACACCCCACACACACCACAACACACACAGCCCACACACACACACACACACAGCCACACACACACGGCCTATACACAATACACATATAACACATACAACACCAGCGCCGCGCTACGCGCGCTCACAGAACAATATTGTTATCAGCAGCACGATATCAAGAGATGGGCAACATCACTTCAAATGAAATTCACATCTGCCGCAAAAGTCCTCAATTCCACAAACACCGGTAAATAAACTTTGTTGTTTGTTTTATCATGGTTTAGTGTTTGTGGTGGTTGTGTTGTGGAGTGTGTGTGTGCGGTGGGTGTGTTTGTGGTGTTTGTGTGTGTGTGTGTATGTGTGCTTGCGGGTGGTTATGTGATGTGTTGGTTTGGGTTGTGTGGTGTGTGTGTGTCTGTGTCGTGCGTGTTGTGTGTGTGCGTGCGTGTGCGTGCGTGCGTCTTGCGTGCGCGGCGTGCGTGTGTCGTGCGTGGCGTCGTGCTGCGTTGCGTGCGTGCGTGTGTGTGGTTGTTGTGTGGTTGTAGTGTGTGGTGTTGTGTGGTGTTTGCGCGCGCGACGCATGTCTGGCAACACAACAACTGGGATTTTAGAGTACCTCCCACTCTGCTAATGATTGAGCAAACTGAAACGAATGTTCTGTTAACGAGACGCATTAGGAACAGTGATCGGGTGAAACAGGATTGACTGAAACGTGGTTTATCTGAAACAGTTCGATCGGACTCACCAAAGTTCCTCCGCATCCACCTGGCGAGGCGCTGTACGGGTTCAGCAGTCCGTGCTTAATATATTTTCGAAGTTAATCGATAACAAGCCTGAACCACCGATCGATCCCGTGAGCGCGCAGTGTAGCCATTTGAACTTTGAATAGCGCGCATTGGGTGGTAGCCCCGCTCGCACATTGCGGTTGTGACACAAACCCTGTGTCCCTGGGGATTCAGACTCCCCCCCAACATATTGTCTTTTGCTCCGCGGCTACTCTATCTCCTTTTACTGACGACTTTGCCATTGAAACCCTGTAACTGTCCTTGGGTGTTACACCTTTTGAATACACTGGCCGTTCCCCATAACCCCTCGAGCCGGATAATGTATAAATTTCCTAAGATCACAACGTACTTCAAAGCAAAGAGCCGTTGAGTCGCCCGCTCAATGTTTCACAGGAGGAATCGTTGCCGCCAAATCGCAGTACCCCCGAGCGAGGCTCGCGTGAGAGTTTATGGGGGCCCTTGAACTTGTGCAAGACGACTATCGATGCAAATGTCGAACTCTAAACAATGTAACTTTTCCAATCTCCCAAAGAACTTGGCTTGATTTGTTATATAACAATACTTTCCCCTCCCTCTCCAGATTCAGTACTTTGTTGAATTGGTTCACAAATTTAATTTCATTGGCTTTACAATTTCGCCGTCCGAATCGAGAATATGTTCCTCTCTGCCCACAGGAGTTGTTAGAGGAGAATCTTGGCTGAACCTCGTGGTGTGGTGTCTTTCACGAAACAAAATGGATTAGCGATGATACAAAAAAAGCACTTCTGTACGCCTGTGATAGTTGCCCATTCGCAAAACAAAATTATAGTGGAACCAATGCTCTGAGGTCAATTTCTCCTTCTTGTCCTATGACTCTAACAAAGAGCCAACACCTTTTGGATGCCGAGTCGTTGAAGGACTGGGAGAACTGTGCTGCTAAAAAGTGGGGGATAATGTATCCAACTTTTAAAGGTGGTCAAGCCCGTGGTCCTACCAAAAAAAAAAAATCATCATGGGCCAGTTGCTGACTAAAAAGGGATAAATTGTGCAGTCGCAAAAGCAAGTGTGGCCGCTCTACCAAACGATGGAGTCGAAATTCTTCCTTCATGGCATGATGCGTCTCACATCTGCTATTAGCCTGACACGGTGGCAGAAACCGTAAAGGTAGATTGGGATTCTCCCTACTGGCTTCCGCTTGTCTGTGTCTGCTGCGCCTGAATCATACGATGGCACGTGTTCATTAATTTAGTCTTGGTTCAACTCTTCTTATATGGTCATTAGCAAAAAAAAACCTCCAAAACGCATTCTGTCCACGGTATGAGTTCTTCAGATTTGGAGTTTGCCGACTTCACATTCCAGGCAGCCACGTATGAAAAAAAGGGGGGGGGGGGGGAGAAAGAAGATCTTGGATAAAGTTTTTCGATAGGCCTCTACTAATCCTGGATTTTTTTTTTGTGTGCTTTCTGCTGGTTAAACTTAGCTCTTTCCACAATTACGTTGTTTAAATTTTTCCCCTGTCACCAAAGTCACGGATCGAGCTCCTGTTTTCAAAAACTCTTGTATAAGTTTTTTAGCTTCATCAATTTGTAAAACAGTTCCAACACGATCGTCCCTGCTTGTTCCCCAGTAGCTGATTACAGGTAGACTGGAGACTTTTTCTTGTCGATATTTTTGATGCAGCTGCGTTGCGTACTAGTAGCGGTCCAAACCGTTGGGACCACTCAAACTTTCCCAGTTTGCTGCCGTGTCCTCGAAAGGTTTGGGTAGAGGAAGACTTGTAGCTTGGAGCGAGCGGTAAGTAGTACATCGTCGCGATCCATCCCCCCACCAAATTCTCCACCAATGTAGTAAGTTTATCAATTATCTACGTATAAATCAAAAGCGGAGACTTTGCGAGGATCGCTCCGTCAATGTTTCCCCGCGAAACGAAAAAAAAGAAAAGAAAGGTCCGTTGCCGAGATCGCAGCCCCGAGCGAGGCTGGGCGTTAGAGTAATATGTCCCTTGAATTTGGTGTCAGATACGACGTACTCGCGCTGTCGAACTCGAAGCGTAACCAATTCATCACCCCAGATAATTTTTCGAAGCGAGTGTGACTTTGTACTAGTATGTAAACTGTATTTTAACGATGAACCATTTTAGAGCAAGTGAAAATTTCTAGTATTATTTTAAGAATGTTGTTCCCAGCGGATAACCTGGGGTGTATGGGAACGTGGTTTCGTGCTGGGAGTGCGGTTCGCTGGGCGGCTGAGGACGTGAGGTTGGGAGGCGAGGCTGCTTGTAGTCTGAATGACATTTCCTCATTATAGCTTGAACCTCAAGTGAAGAAGTTGGAAGCCAAAAAGTGGATTGGGCTGGGTAAAACTTTCGGAACAAAAAATGTTTGTGTTTTACGGAAATGAAATGAACTTCGCAAATGCAGCACCACAAAGAAAAACACAACAAAAACACAAAAACACACACAACGGACGCGCATGCGCGTGCACGCGCATGCATGCACGCCGCAGAAGCATGCATGCACCGCACGCACATTCCGCACACATACGCAACTCCAATCACTGTATGCACTGCCCGCACTTATCACACACACACATATGCCCGCGCACTGAACACAACACACACCGTGCGAAACCCGCTCTCTCACACGCACAATCACGCATGCACACACCAAAACACACACAGCACACAACCCATCCACAACACACTACCACAAGCTAATGGTGAAGTTGTGGAGAAAGCACCATTAGTTCATAACTCACTACAGGCAACCACTTCCACCATGGAGATGATTTCATAACTTAGGAAGAAAAGAGAAAAAAAAAAAAACTGAATACCGTAACTGGTAAGATCCACATTTTGCATTTGTAGAGTAGATAGTCTGTTTTAACGTAAAGAATGCCAACAAAACTTGTTGAAGCGTTGTCTTCCAATCATAGATTATCTTCTTTTACAGTGGAAAATTGGATATCACAAAGAAACAATTATGTTAATAATACAAGTACAAAGTAAGATTTTCCAGCTTTACGCTCTTAATGTTTTTTAACCAACTTCTCGTTTCGGTAAGATAGTCCATAAACGACCCAGCAGAAAAACAAGAAAAAAAAAGAAAAAAAAAAAACGACAAAATTTTAAAACAGTGTAACTGAGTAATGCCAATACGACAATTGACAAGTGACAAACATGTCTTTCGAGTTCGGTCAGACTTACAAAGCCGACAGATATCTTTAAGAAAGATCACATAAGAACTCCCCGCCATCGGGCAATCAGCATTGAAAGGTATACCTTGCCCCGTGAAAGAGTATTTGTACTACAGTCTAGAGGGTCGCCGTAACAGCAGAGATCGCTGATCCGCAGAGGGATACACATATACGCCGAAGCAGTAGGGCACACCGAGTTCGGCTTGGTCCTGGGCTGTGTTGGGGGGCAGCTGCTATAAGGTATACATACATACCACCTAAGGTAGCCACGGGTGGGCT
>JADBJO010028074.1:0-7500 GCA_016801955.1 Conus betulinus
TACTGGGTACCGTTTTTTTGATTACCCCGCCAGCATGGGCAGCCACACTCCGGCTTAGGGGGATTTTTGGAGACTGATAGATAATGTTAGCCAGAACTTGGCACGACTGTGAAGACAATCCCCGCATAATATGCAAGCGAGTAACAACATTTTGATGTAGCCTTAGGGTGTCTAGCCTATGTCAAATTGACCTGACACACCGCCTTAAGCCAAGGCGAATTTGGAGGAATGAAATGGAATTTAGGACACATTGCGCGTTTACTTTGTCCAGTATGAACAGCACAATGATACCGAAAGTGTTCTTCAGTTTCACGTTCGCCTTCCACAAAATGGTCAGATCATGTCATCTGAAATTTCGTGGCTTAGAACCCTTGCTTACCATTTTTTTTTTCAACCACAAACCATCAATCTGAAATCCGATGAAATTGTCACTGTGGCCAGTTGACGTGTATTGAGCTAATGTGTAAGGAGCTTTCTTTGGCCTAAAAAAAAAAAAAAAAATGCTCGCAAAAGACCAGAAACATCCTAAATTTATCATTACATGTCTATTCCTGACATGCCACGTTTGCTTGAAAAAGGAAAATAATGAGGTCTGTCTTTTAATCCTAGCCATGAAAACCGTTTTCCATACCACCAACTCCTTGGCTCAGCAAACCAACCAATACCATTCAATGTTTCAGTCCGAGTCCTCTGTACGTAGATAAACCCAGTTAAAGTGACCGACTTCTCGGTGTTTCGACCAGTCGCACGACATTTCACATTCACGAGTGGGAAGTGTGACTAGTTGAACCAACGTTTAATGCACTTGTCAGTCGTTGTTAAACACGTACAGAAATATCTGCCGGTCTGTTCCATACACCACTTGTTTAGATTAAGCAGGGGTAATATTCAGAAATCTTTTTATATATCGAGCATGTGGACATTGTCAATGGTTACTGTTTGTTTCTAGTCCCCATACTTCAGATACATAATATGTCAGAATGGGTTCTGTTTGCGAGTCGAATAGCTTCCGAAACAAGTCTGTATCTATTTGGTTTCAGTTTTCTTAATGACTTGAGTATTTCTATCACAACACACACACACCCACACACACACACACACACACACACACACGACACAACACACACACCACACACACCCTGTTTTTTGTTTTTTTTTTTTTAAACAAACCATCTGACAAAGCATTGCTGATGCTCGACTTACACTAAACCCAAGCTCACTTTTCGCATTGGAGAGAGACAGACAGACAGACAGACAGAGGACAGAGGGAGAGAAAGACAGACAGGGTAAGAGACAGGGACAGAGAGAGAGAGGCAGGCAGGCAGGCACAGACACAGAGAGAGAGAGAGAGAGAGAGAGAGAGGGAGTAGAGATGGGGGAGGATGTTTAACACCATTTTATCGGTTTCACACACCCCCATGTGAACATGCGACCCGGTACCCGACCTGACCGTTTGGGACCCCAACACTGACCGGTACCCCAACACTGACGGTACCATACCAACTGAAACCGGTACTCCCAGCCCGTACACAGAGAGGGAAGTTGATAGCCATCCCCACTCGCTGGACTTTTAGCTGTCTCGGAAGAGAATCACCACGGTAAAAAGACCACAGAAAATACCGATGACATGCATCCATACATTTCACAGTCCAGCCGACTGCAAAGAGGGCGAGGAAGGGGTGTAGGAAGGAGGGACCATCAGGGCTGTCACATCATTTTGAAATCAACGCCTGTATGTACAGAATGTAAGATGCATGCGTGTAGAAAACTCGGCAGCCGCGCTGAAACTCTCGGTGGAAATTGTACCCCCGCCGTTCGGAATATTTGCATGTAATTTCCTCTTTTCTACTACCGTTCTACCGTTTTCCCTCTCTCTCTCTCTCTCTCTCTCTCTCATCTCTCTCTCTCTCTCTCCTCTCTCTCTCTCTCTCGCTCTCTCTCTCCTCTCTCTTCCCCTTCTTCCCTCCCCCACTCTCTCTACATCTCCTTTCCCCCTCTCTCTCTCTTATATGTTTTATTCTGAAAGTTTGAGAACTTAAAGTTTTAATGGCGAACAAAAGATGGTTTGAAATGTGGACATCCACAGAATCACCTTGTCCTGCATGTAGACACATTATTAACGACGAAGGGCACTTTCTGTTACACTGCACTGCATATCATGAATTGAGAGCAAATTGTTTTTTTCCAGGTAGACACGGCCCTAAAAAAAGACAAGATGTTGCTGTCGTGCTATCATCAGATGATGAACTTGTGATTAAATCAATAGCGAAATTCATTGCGGAAGCACTGAAAATTAGACGAAGGACAGTTAAAATTACGATGACGCCATTATGAGAGATATATAAATGAATAATACCATTCATCGCATGTAGAGGAGATCAGTAAGATGCAACATCATCATTTGATTGATCGGATGGTCAAGTCAGTCTTACAGTTTATTTTTGTTTCTTTCTTCCTTCCTTTCTAACGTTGATGTATTACTCCTGTGTGCGAAGACGTCCGGAGATGTTACGGGGTTTTATGTGTTTTTTGTTAACCTTTATGTACAGGGCATGGTTCCTGCCCACCTTCTGTGACTGTAGTCACTGACTGTTGATAATCAGCATGATTTTTGTCTTGGCGTGACTGCAGTAGATTTGTGGGTATTCTACCCGTAATTTTGTTCTATGAAATGTAGGTGAGAAGTTTCATTTTTGAACACCTGCTGGTTGTACTTTTGTTAGGATTATCATGGATGTTTTAATCCGGGAGGCGATTAAGATGACCCAAGCTCAATGTAGCTGAAGGAAAGATGCAAAACAAATTATTGACAAACTGAAATAAAGAGAGAAAATTATGGTAACGGTACGAAGGGAAGCCGTTGTGCTTTATATTCAGAGGGAGGAGTAAGGCACCTCCATGAATTTAAAGAATGTAGGAATATGAAGGTGTCTGAAGTCAGCACCTTGGGAAATGGCTGGAAGACAAGCTAAAGCGATTTGAAGATGACTCTTGACAAAGGCGGGGGAGCCTCCTCAGAAAGCATTGCCTCTGTAGCAGACTGGGCATGTAGCCCACCGTATGGATCTCCGGGGTGGAGATAAAGTGGTGAATATGATCCAGGTACACCATGTGGTGATATGATCCAGGTACCATGTGGTGATATGATGAAGGTGATAAAGAGCATCCCAGAACCAATGTTGCCTACCATGTGGCTCTGTACAATAGGCACTTAGCACACATTGGATATCCGGTTGGAGGTAATGTGGTACCAAAAATGTGTGAACCAGGTACCCGGTGGTGATAATGAAAGGTTTATAAAAAACCTTTGATTTCTGGGAAAGGGGTGAATTGGAAGTGTGGCTATAGGCTGGCACCTTACACCATAAACCATGGTATGGTTTTGGTGAATTAAAGATGGGTAAGATGGGATTTTTTGTGAGGAGACTCGGGCAGACATCAGGAAATTCCACTTTCCCCACGCCCCCCGAGGAAGCCTCTTCACAGGTCTGCAAAGGTGTGAGAACGTTTCTAACAGGAGACATAAGAGTCTGGGACTGAATCGCTCTTTGCTAGTCTGCTAATGACTATCCCACGTCTGGAGGTGCCATACCTAACCCCCATCCCCCACCCCACCATCCCCCCCACCTTTTTTAGTCTTACTTTCTTCCTTCCCTCACGAACCGTTTTTTTTTGTTTTTTTTTTTTTTTTTTTTCGGTCAATTTTTCTTTTTGACCTGAAGTAAGTTTTAACAATCCATGCTCTTAATGTGGGATGAAGATTGTTTGTAGTGTGGGTTGGAGTAAAACGTGATTTATCCTTGAGGTAATTTTTTTTTTTTTTTTTAATGTGCAATCGTTTGGCAAAAGGAGAGTAAGGCCCCTTAGTTTCATTGATATTCTGCTGGACATAATGTGGGTCATGTCGCGGTAGACTTTGTGTTTGAAAGAGGATGGATTTTGCATTTGAAGGAAAGCACTCGCTGCAGAGCGATGGCGTGGTGCAGGTGCAAATGGTTTGAGTTCATTAGCTACTTTTTGATGGGGCTAACTCAGAGCAACATATGTGTTATATATATATATATATCTATATGTTTTTTTTTTTTTTTTTTTTTTTTTTTTTTTTTTTTTTTTTTTTGCTGGGCTAAAAACATAGGCGTTCCCGATTCCTGTTTTGGTCGTTATAAAAACATCAGTTAGCAAGGCAGTAGTTCTCTGAATTGACCCCACTTGGATTCCCGGTTACGAAATCTACCCCTGTTTTCCTCCTCACATTGAAGTCTACAACCTTTTTTTTTTTTTTTTTTTTTTTTTTTTTTTTTTTTTTTTTTTTTTTTTTTTTTTTTCTTCCTTCGCAAACTGACGTGTCAGACAATGGCCACAAGATTAAAACCAGAGTAGATCGGCATACCGTTACCATGGCCAGTGATGTCCATGCCTCGTGTCGCTTACAGTCAGTCAATACTCACAATGCGCGCTGTTTAGGAGGGATATTTCTGTGGAACATTTCTTTCCCTCTTCACTTCAGCTAGTTATAGAACACACGTGTTTTTTTTGTGTTTTGTTTTGTTTTGTTTTTCTTGCTGATTGAAGCCTGCTGTGCGACAGTAATTTTGGTGACCGTCACATGTATAATAATTGTAAGAGGTTTTTTTTTTTTTTTTTCAATCATGTAATTTTTTTTTTCTTTTTGTGTATTCAAATGCATCCTTGTTGTCAACTATAATAGAACTTTTTTTGGTGCGTGTGTAACATAATTTGCCAAGCTATAATGGTCGATGCCCTACACTGTAGACTGGGTGATTTTAAGTGACTCAAAAGTCAGATGTGATTTTGCTTGGAAATGGGCATTAAGTTAGTATGCAGCAACGTGCTGACCACAGTAGTACTGTGTGGACTTGTCTAAGTCAGAGTAGTGTTGCTATAGGCTGGCGAAGCACGCACTCAACCTCCCACACGAAGGAAGTGGGCGGCGTTTCGGATAAAAGTTTGTGGGGGGCAATTCCAGTTTTTTCCTCACCGCAGTGTAAGGAGGGGTGACTCAGAACTTGTGGGTGTACGCCTCACATATGACTGTCTTAAGTCCTGTTCAAGTACGTGGTGCTTCGTCTGGCACATGTCTATTTTCTTGACCAATAGACTGTTGCGCCCTGGATTTAGTGACTACATTCATGGCGCCCACTTTTGAGAACAGAGAGTTTGCGCAGTGGTTAATCCCTCAAACGTGGGATAGGATCGCAGTGAGGGGTAACCCTAGTTGGTAGTTCGGAATGCCAGTTAAGAGGCTGGTCACTCGGCAGACAATTTGCCTACAGCTGGTCTGGGCAGACTGGTTTAGAATGAGACAGCCATTGGACTTCAGCCACATCGTAATTGATTGGTGTTGCTTTTGCTGAGGAGTCTTGAGCCTGTCTTTGACCATGGCTGGTCTGGATGGCTTGGTCTGGAAGACTGATTGTATGCCGAGGGGGACAGCCCTGGAGACCGTGGAGCCATAGTTAGTGGCGTCTTTGCTGAGGTGGACTTGAGATTCTAGAGAGGTAACTATTCGCAGGGGGGTGGAGTCGTTGGCGACGAAGTGCACACATGCTGGATTTTGCCCTGGTACGGAGTCTAAACGGTCTGTCTTGATGTTCCTCTGCACTACTCCAGATCCTGCCACGTACATGACGGTCGGACCCGTTGTTTTGTCAGGGCCGTGGGAGATAGAATGTCGGTTCGAGAGCAGCCCGGCGAAGGTAGAGATCTGCCTCATTAGACGCTTCTAGTGGTTCCATTGTGATTCAGGCGTGGTGATAGGCACAAAGGGAGTTTCTGGAAAGATCTCGCCTGAAAGGGGCTGTGGGGGGGGGGGGGGGGGGGGGGGCTTATATACTCCCAGCGTGCCTGGCTCTAACGACATTTCTTTCACTAATGCAGAGTGTGGTGAAGGCTGTGACGCTGATTCCGTTATTCAAGGTGTTGGTGAACGTAAAGGGATGAAAAGCAACAGCCATTGTTGGGCATGGGTGTAGGCCCAACGGGGTGAAAGTGAGGATCCACAGCGTGTAGCACGCACTGTCCTGAGGTCGTTGTGGCTGGTTCGATCCAGCTGTGATTTGAAATAAAAGAAGAGAGGAAACCAACGAGCTGGGTGTTGGTGTGGAAGATGATTTGTCCTCTCTCTCTCTCTCCTCTCTCTCTCTCCCCCATCTCCTCTCTCCTCTCTCCTCCTCTCTCTCTCTCTCTCATCTCCCTCTCTCTCCCTCTCTGTGTGTTGTGGGTGTGTGTGTGTGTGTGTGTGTGTGTGTGTGTGTGTTGTGTGTGTGTGCTCTTTTCCGTTGTTTCTTCTGCTTTTGTGGTGTGTGAGTGTGTTGTGTGTGTGGGTGTTGTGTGTGTGTGTGTTGTGTGTGTGTGGTGTGTGTGTGTGTGTGTGAGAGAGAGAGAGAGAGAGAGAGAGATTACATTAGAAAAAAATACTTTTCGGGTATGTTGTTTGGTTTTGTTTTGTTTTGTTTTCAGAAATAAATTTTGCAGTTCTTAATTCTTTAACGACCTACATCGTGCGCCCCCACTCCTCACCCCTTTTTTTTTCTTTTTTCTTCCCAACATGGCAAACCGTTCCTAAGTTCACATTGCGTGCGTTAAAGCAGACACACCCTCTCCCTAAAACCGTTCTTAGTCTTTAGATATCCCTGGATGACTTGCGGAGGAAGGTGTGCCACGGCATTGTCCAGCACAGTGGCATTGTCCAGCACAGTGGCATTGTCCAGCACAGTGGCATTGTCCATCACAGTGGCATTGTCCAGCACAGTGGCATTTGTCCATCACAGTGGCATTGTCCATCACAGTGGCATTGTCCAGCACAGTGGCATTGTCCATCACAGTGGCACTGTCCAGCATACAGTGGCATTGTGTCCATCACAGTGGCACTGTCCAGCACAGTGGCATTGTCCATCACAGTGGCATTGTCCAGCATACAGTGGCATTGTCCATCACAGTGGCATTGTCCATCACAGTGGCATTGTCCATCACAGTGGCACTGTCCAGCATACAGTGGCATTGTCCATCACATGTGGCATTGTCCATCACAGTGGCATTGTCCATCACAGTGGCACTGTCCAGCACAGTGGCATTGTCCAGCACAGTGGCATTGTCCATCAGAGTGGCATTGTCCAGCACAGTGGCATTGTCCATCACAGTGGCATTGTCCAGCACAGTGGCACTGTCCAGCACAGTGGCATTGTCCATCACAGTGGCATTGTCCCAGCACAGTGGCATTGTCCATCACAGTGGCACTGTCCAGCACAGTGGGCATTGTCCAGCACAGTGGCATTGTCCAGCACAGTGGCATTGTCCATCAGAGTGGCATTTGTCCATCACAGTGGCATTGTCCAGCACAGTGGTATTGTCAAGCACAGTGGCATTGTTCAGCACAGTGACATTGTTCAGCACAGTGGCATTGTCCAGCACAGTGTCCAGCGCAGTGGCATTGTCCAGCACAGTGGCATTGTCCAGCACAGTGGCATTGTCAAGCACAAT
>JADBJO010028074.1:15000-20548 GCA_016801955.1 Conus betulinus
TTAATGAAAGATAAACTGAAGTCTGAAGATATGAAGAAGAGAGAGAGAGAGAGAGAGAGAGAGAGAGGAGAGAGAGAGAGTGTGTGTGTGTGTGTGTGTGTGTGTGTGGGTGTGTGTGTGTGTGTGTGTGAAATAGAATATTTTCCAAATCAGTAGCCGTCCATAAATGACCGCTTAATACCCGCTTCCAGCAAGCATTGTTTCACACACACACACACACACACACCACACACGCACACAACGCACGCACGCACGCCACACCACACACACACACACACCACACACACACACCCACACACACACACACACCACACACACAAGAGAGAGAGGAGAGAGAGAGAATTGTCCTTTAAACACTTTCAGTTTTCATCAAGGATGTGTCACACTGCATGCGGACTAGTCCATATATACGCTACAAACCACATCCGCTAAGTTTTGAGACCACAACTACGCATGGTTTTAAGCTGACGGATAATGAATAACACACTAAACATGCAGAGAATTGAAGAATAGGTCTCGTGACTACGACGTGACCATATGTCCCTCCTCTACGCATTGGCCCCCAACGCGGCTGTCAGAGAAAACCTTTGAGGTTGCTCACACACTAACATTGAGCTGACAGCCTTTTTTTTCTCCCCCAAATTCAGCAGCCCGTACACCGAAACGTCAGACCGCGTGACATACACGCTAATGGCCAGCACGTCTCAATGCCATTGTTCAGCAGTGTGCAACACGCATTTTGATGGTGTGTGTGTGGGTTGTGTGTGGGTTGTGTGTGGGGTGGAGTGTGGGAATAAATACTGTGTGTGTGGGTGTGTTTGTGTCCGCTGCCCTTATGCTCATCTCCGTGCCTATGTCCAAACCGCATTGTTCACCCAGTCGGTTCTCAGCAGTGTTCAGCTATTACCTATCTGGGAACGTGGACGAACACCTGTCCGGCTGGATGAGGAATAGAGATAGGTGGAGGGATAAAAAGGGCGACTCATAACACAAAAAAGGTTGCCATGCGGTTGGGGCGTGGGGAGGGGGTTAAGGAATTCGAGACAATCGGTGTCCAAACACTCAATTTGTATTTTGAGTTCCATGGTGATTGTGTCTGATTTCGTAAGCCGCGCCCCCCGACTCTCATACGCCTCGTTCGTCATCGGGCCATCATCCAAAAAACAGTCTCTCGGGTCTCTCTGGTATCGTCTCTGTCAACCCCCCTCCCATTTCCCCCCCCCCCCCACACACTGCGCACCCCCCCACCCCCCCCCTCCCCCTCTCATGCTCTGTCTCTCCGGTCTCTCTCCTCTCCCCACCCCGATACCACAAACCCAGACATTGTCACACAGTCACACATCGCAGAACACCAGGCACCCGACGTCACACGATGGGCGCCGGGGGTGTATCCACAGCACACGCTCTACTGTCAAGACATACGTTTCATGAGTCCGGGCTGCAAAAACAGTACAAAGCCACAGCGACACAATTCATTGAGATCTCAGAGAACAGTTCTGAAGTCCGGGATTGGCTACATACTCACTACAAGCATCCCAGGCCTGAACCCGACAGGACAGACTAATTATAGTTACTAGTTTCCAGAAGTTTCTTGCAACATATGGGTAATTACTAGTCATCATCTTGTTTCCCCTGGGTACAAACGTAAGCAACTGATGCGCAACCAGAAGAGAGAGGAGAGAAGGGGGGAGATATAGTGGTTTTTGGGTGGGGATTTGAGGCGCAATTATCACAAGCAGGATGGTGCTTTAACTTTGCCTCACTTGGTGATGACCTTACTCTGTCTGACGATTTTACATTTAGATCGCAACGCTAGGTAATGTTGACTATGCGTCAACTACTCGCGCGCGACTCTGCAGTTGGCTGCGGTTGATTGCAGACAGTGGGTCATCTGACATTTTACACAAGACTGGGGATGGGACAACAATCAGAAAGTGAAGGTACCATGATACCAGTCGTTGAGGAGTGCGGTAGAGTGATAGTTATGTGTGAAAATATACTGATGAATGTACCTTGCTTGCGTTTTTTTTTGGTTTTTTTTTTTAAAAAAAAAAAGAAGAATTTTTTTGTTGAGATTGGGGAGGTGGGGAAAAATAACCTTGTGCAACATCCAGTGTGCGGTGCGCGGATCTGTCGATTCGGTGAACTGTCTGGGGGGAGAAAGACGAAGATGCGAATGAGCAAGGTAAGGGGCTTCCGAAGCAAGGTCAATGAAACCATCCTAAAAAACTAACCACGGACGCAGAGGCCAGTCTTCAAAGGGCCCAGGCACACCATGCATATATATTCGATATTAATATAAACACATCGAATATATCCTACCATACTGGGGGGGATCTTATGTGTGTTGTGGTAAGTGTGTGTGGTGGGGTGTGTTATTATCCATATAACATAGATTACTACGGAAAAGGTTTTGCTTCTGTAAATATTTCAACCAATCTCACCAAGAATGGTTCTCAGGTTTTCAGGGTTAGGGTCACGTGCTCGATGCATATGACCCTATAACGAAACAAAGACCAGCAATACCACAGGGGGCAACAACCACATCACGACCAACAACACAGCAGCGTGCGAAAAGCCCAGTTTCCGCAGCCTCCGCCTCCAGCCACCCCCACCAAACATCCAACCGCCCATGCCAAATAGAGACTAGACCCATAGTCGGTTCATCAACCGTCGAACGTTATTTGCGCACTTCCACCACTGTCCAAGACTTTGAACCTTCAGCTGGCTCACAGTTCAAGTACAGCAACTAGTATCATCACCAGGGCTTGTTACCCAAAACCCGCTGTTTTTTTTTTTTCCGAAAATGTCAGTCGATACTGACTACCAACCAAAACTATCTGGGAGAGAAGGGCAGGTAGGGAGGGGGGTTAGTGTGTGGGTCAGGCGAGATAAGGGAGAAAAAATAATCGTTATATTGTCCACCACCACGAGCACGATCACGAGAGGTTAGTCATCCTTTCACAGACGCTGGTGATTGACCGTCACTGGAAAGTAAAGAGACTGATAAACTCTCTGCGATGGATTTTCGATTTTACAGGACTAGGGTTCAAATAGGGAAAAAAGTAAAGGAAAAAAAAAAAGAAAAATCAGGAATGTCATAAACCGTTGTTTTTAACAAAATTACAAAATAAATGGATTTACCATGATATGAATAAATAAATATAAATAGGATAAACAAAAGGTGATAAAAAATACGTAAAAACTGACTAGCCGTTGTTTTGAAATACAGGAAGATCGACAGAGAGGGAGGAGAGGAGATAGATGGACAGGAAAGACGGAAGAGAGATGAACACGGAACGATACGACCCGGGTTCTTACAGCTCCGTAGGGCCAGAGCCCCCTTAGAAGGGATGGCTAAACAGAAAAAGCAACAATAAATTTTTAGCATTTCGGGAGAAACAAAAGAAAACAAAAAGACCTAATTCCTTACCTTACACTTTTTTACTATAAATCAATTTAGGAGTAGGAAATTGCAATGTCTTTGGCTGAATAGTTTTGTAAAGTTTTCAGCATTAAGCTCGAGGACAACAATAATTATGATATGCCTATTCGGTAAATATTTTGATAGCTATTCAATCTATTTTCTTGATTCATCAGTAAAATGGACAGCATAAATTAAATGAAATCGGTATCTTTCGATATTCTTACAGATATGGACGATACCAGATCATTTAGTGTAGGATTTCCAGTTATCGATAGTTAATGAGGAACCCCGAAAGCAAAGGAGTCTGATTACACTCAAAAACGACAACAAGGGATTGGTATGAATGTTTGTAAACAAGTGTCTGATTCCACAATCTAATTGTACGCATTTTGGAGTACAAGTACAGTTGCATAATGTACAGTTGCATGTCATAACAACACCAGGAACATCTCACTATCACATTGCCCACATAAGGCTCACATTGCCCAAGGGTTATCCAAGTGCCAATGTTGTGCCTTATACAATCAAATACGCTACATCTTGCCTTAATACAAAAATTTTTTTCTATATGCAATTTTGGCACCTATCCAACATTTGACTCCTCAACCACACATAACCAAGAGCCCATACTGAAACTTCTTACATTTGTCAACGGAAAAAAAAACCCCGGAGTCGGTTTTGCCTTCTCTCGATGTATAATTATATAACAGAAGATTTAAAGCTAGCTTTCTTGGTTAGCACTTATGGTGTATTAGTTTGTTTGGAACTTCAACCAGTAGCTGAAATAACTACTCGAACAATAGCGTGAATAAAGTAAACACGAATAGAGATAAATGGTTATTGAGTAATCTTGTCCTAATTATTATACACAAGATCATTTGGTGTTCGCACATCAACAGACAAACGTTTTCTGTACGGGGCAAACAAGTTGACCGTTCACATGCTAGTGCACAGTTGCTTTTTTTTGGTGTGTGCGCACGTTTTTTTTTTCCATCACCCCTATGTCACAACCATAATTGCATGATATTTGATAGCTGTATCTGATCCCCCCAAAACGTTTTAGAAAAAAATATCACAGATAATCATATGTACTGAACCTAACCTCTGCATTATACTCAAAAGGGCCCTTTTGCTCAATGCCTAGGCAATTTTTCCTACCTACTTATCCTTGTTACAAACAATAAGCACTAGATAACTTATACACATTCACACACATGCATGTTTATTCCATTCATAAACCCCATCTCTCCTCTCACGTCCAGATAACCACTCCTTTTTCTGAACAAACAAAATTTACATCGATATCCTATATTCACCTTTAGACAAAGTGAAGAGGATGCTCTTCTGTTAATTTCATTAACTGTGCTTGGACAATACAACGATAGTCTCGGAAAAGAAGGTAAAAAAGATACGGAAAGAAATGGACGACATCGTCAGCCAGAAAGGTGATGAACAAAATATTATGAGACAATGACTATTGCAATGGCGAATTCTATAGTACGAAACACAAACTGACACACCATGTCTGCCATTCATTATTACTTACCTCTATAGCCAATTATCATGAAAAGTAAAAAAAGAAAAAAAAAAAAAAAAAAAAAAAAAAAAAAAAAAAAAAAAAAAATTGTGGCAAACTATAACGCTCACCTGCGTCACCCCAGTACGAGACAAGATAAATGATCATAAACAGTAGAGCACCATCAATACAAATAACGAGCCTTCACCAACACTGATATGCATACTGTTTATAAAGACACAGACGAATAAACGTTTCCTTTAATCCATTTTTCAACAAGACCAGGTCCAGGGTCAATTAACATGAATTGGTATCCACAACATTCTCAAAACAAATCAAAAAAGGCAACTAAATTTTCGATTATTTAACAAAATTGGGTTTTTGAAAAAACGCGTGTCAGTAATATGTAACATGATCTGGTGCGATAGAGTAACCCAGCTTGTAAAGCTGAGATATTGCGTCCAGGAATATTATGGTCGTTTACCCATCCTTCAAGCGACATTTAATAATTGTACCAGTATACGTGACGACTGCTGGATCGCAAAAACATTATACCTTACGCTAATTCCCCGGGGAATTTTTTTAAACTGGCCCCCCCCCCCAAT
>JADBJO010028075.1:0-5000 GCA_016801955.1 Conus betulinus
GAAAAGGTTCGCACCATGGTCCCATGAAAAATCCAGGGGCCTGATAACGACCCGCAGGAATACGGATCAAACTCGCCGCCCTGACATGGGTTCAGGGTGCTGAGTTTTCGCAATGGTTCATGGGCCCAGTGGCGGCAGCGGCAACCCCCCCCCCCCCCCCCCAGCCAAAGCGGGGGGCCATCAGTCCGGGGGGGGGGGAAGGACAGAAGGTGGGGGGCCGGCGCGGGGGGGGGTGGGGGGCCCCCACGAGGGAGGGGCGCCGTGAGGGGGCTGATGGGAGTCAGTGGAAACGGGGGGGCAGGCCGGGTGGAGAACGGTACGCTGGGTGAGGGGTGGGGTGTGATGAAAGCACGAGGAGACCCGACGGGGGAGGGGTGATCGGCGGACAGACATAGGTAAACACCAGGAAAACACCGGTCCTAAACAGGGAACCGGCGCCCATGAAGCGCTCCGCCCCCACGCCCCCGGGCGCGGCTGCTCCGCCCCCGACCGACCAGTCGGCCTCTCCCCACCCCCACCCGCGCTCTCGCCTGGCGTGCCCGGGGTTGGTGCGTGTGGGGGGAGCCGGCGCGTCGGGGGAACAGCCGCCAGGCAGGAGTACGGGGAGAAAGAGTCTGCGATCAGGGGGGATGACAGTACAAGGGTCGAGGTGAATGGTCAGGAGGAAGGAGATGGTGGAATGTGTCAGACAAGGACAGACTGTAAGACAGCTTTGGCCTAACATCTCATCTTGCGTATTAAGATCATCACTCAATCTCTCCCTCGCTCGCTCTCCTCTCCTCTCTCCTCCTCTCTTCTCGCTCTCTGCTCTCTCTCTCTCTCTGTCCCTCCCTCTCTTCTCTCCCTCCCCCCTCTCGCTCCTCTTCTTTTCCCCCCTCTCCCCTCTAAATATCTCCCAACTCCCTCTGCTATCCTATCCTCCCATTCCAATCCTCCCTCGGTCTGGTGGTCTATCTTCCTCCTCTCTCTCTCTCTCCTCTAGCTCTATCCTCTCCACCTCTTTCTCTTTGCCCCCCCTCTCTCCTCTCTCCCCGTCCTCTCTCTTCAGCCTCCCCTCTTTTCTCCTCTCCTCGCCTCCCCATCCCCTCCCTCTGCTATCTGTTCTCTCTTTTTGTTGCACCCCCCTCTCTCTCTCTCCTCCCCGTCCTCCTCTCTCTCAATCCTCCCTCTTTCTCTCTCTCTCTCCCTCCCCCTTCCCCCTCCCTCTCTATCTTTCTACCTTAACTCCTCCCTCCCTCCCTCCCTCTCTCCCCCTCCTTTCTCTCCCCTCCCTCGCTGTCTCTTCTCCCTCTTGCTTTCTCTTCACTCCTCTTCCCTCATGGGCCGTACTGGAGGACTACACCCCTCATGCTTTTTTTTTAAACCCCCGGGCAATATCATTTCCCGCTTCTTTTTACAAAGAAAGTTCCTATACAGAAGGTCAAAGTCACAGGTGACCAAGGAGTCAAAATCACCCAAACCCAGATTTTTCACTGTATTCGTGAGGTCAACGTTGAGGTCCCCTACGCTAATGGCCCATAAGAGGCGATAACTGTTAGAGGTCCACCCGGTGTCCGGGGCACGCGGCGTCATGGAAAGCGGTGCCCATCCTTCTCTCTCTCTGTCTCTCTCTGTCCTGTCTGTCTGTCTGGCCTGTCTCTTCTTCGGTCTCTCTCTGTCTCTCTCGTGTATGTCTAGTCTCTTCCCTCGTCTCTGGATCTCTGCCTCTCTCCCTCTCTCGCCTGTCCGCTGATCTCTCTCTCTTCAATCTTACCCGATGAATCATCAGTACCCTTTTAACTGCTGGCTGGACATACAGGGGTTCTGAACCTTCAAAAATCCACCCGAACGAGAAGTTCGTAACTCACAGAGCCCGCCATCCCTCCGTGTGGCACTGGGCACACACTCTGATCCTTGACTACGGGCACCTCTATGCAGGAGAGGTTTAGGTCACAGGTTCCGGTCTCCCAGACGAACTGTCGTAGGGGCAATGAAATGCTACAAGCCAACCAAGTTTAAGCACAGCATTACAGAAAATGCAGCCCCTCCATAAAGAATGCACAAGCAGGATAGTTCATTGGGGTTTTTCTGGGAGGCGGGGTGGGGTGGGGTTGGGGGGACATGCCAGCACGCCTGTTTTTTTTACGCTGGGATGACAGCAGGTTCGATGCCCATTGCTATGTTGTTGCACTAACTAACAACGAACTCTATGCAGGGGGACAGTAGTGAGTTGGACGGTTTTTTTGCTGTTTGAGTGTTATGAAGCCATGCATGCTTTAGGTTAATGAAACTGTATCTTTCAGAGTAGTTGATACTTTTTTTACGGACAAGCTTCGTAGATAGATCTTTGTAAGAATTGTTGGTTCTTGTACAGCGTTATTGAAGAAACTGATCCCGCGGTTCACTTTCCCGTGTGAAAATTCCTGAATCACCACACACACAACACACGCACAACGCACACACACACACCACACACAACACACCACCACCAACCACCACCACCATCACCACCACCACCACCACAGCTCTCTCCTCTCTCTCTCTCCTCTCTCTCACACACATACACACACACACACACACACACACAGACACACACCACACACCACCACACCACCACCACCATCCACCACCACCACCATCACAGCTGTCTCTCTCTGTCTCTCTCTGTCTCTCTCTCTCTCTCTCGCTCTCTCTCTCTCACACACACCCACACACACACCACACACACACACACAACACCACCACCACCACCACCATCACAGCTGTCTCTCTCTCTTCTCTTTCTCCTCTCTCTCTTCTCTCTCGTCTCTCTCTCTCACTCTCACACACACACACACACACACACACACACACACACCACACACACACACACACACACACACACCACCTCTGCAACCGTCCTAACCGTCCCTGACAGATTTTTCAGACCCAAAAAGTTGGATCCCGTGAGAGACTCGAACTCCAGACAATCAGTTCTCACAGCCAAACGGTGTGACCACGTGACCACTGATGACCCCCCCCCCCAACCCTCCACCCCCCAAGAACGGACATTGGACAAACATATCTGACTGACGCTTCCCCCCCCCCCCCCAAGCCCCCTCCCCCCCCCCTCCCTTCCAGCGGCTGTTTTGTCTGGCGCACACAAAAAAAAAGAAAAAAAATGGCGGATAGACTCCAATGCTGCCCCTTCTTCTTTGATACGTTTTTTTGTGTTACCACGGGAGTAATTCTAGACCAGAGGGGGTTTGAGATTGTTTTGGGGGGAAGGGGGTGGGAACAGGGGTGGGTGGGGAGAGCATTTCCAGTGTATCCAACTTTTCCTTCATCCCATTCTTCCTCTCATTTTTCTGGTTCCTTGTTTTGTTGCGTCAGCGGGGGGTAAAAGTGTAGAGGGAGTACTCTTTTTTTTCCATCCACTACATACAGAATTCTTTCCACGGCGGAAAAAAAAAAACACAAAATCTTGCCGTGCCATCAAAATCTGTTCGGGGTGGGGGGTGGGGGTGGGGGGTTGACATGGCGAAGGGTAGGTCCTTCCAGAAGATGACACCACACCAAGCTTTGGCGCGCTGAGGGTGGATTCCCGGTGCTCAGCGGGAAAGTAACAAGGGAATCAACCATACAAACAACCACAGAGAAATGACGTTGTCAAAGGAAGGAACAAGGTATACCAGTCATAACGCCAATACAGAGAAATAAAGTTGTCAACTGTTTTGTTACTCACCCGTCTTCGGGCGTCTTCCCTGTCTTTTTCCCCCTCCTCTTTTCCTCTTCCTCCACTTCCTCTACTTTTTCCTCCTTCTCTTCTTCTTCCTCCTCCTCCTCCTCCACTTTCTCTACTTTTTTCCTCCTCCCCTTCCTCCTCCTCCTCCTCCACTTTCTCTACTTTTTCCTCCTCCCTTCCTCCTCCTCTTCTTCTTCCTCCTCCTCCTCCACCACCTCTTTGTTCAACATTACAGTTATCGTCTTTTAAATCGTCATTCTTCTTCTTCCTCTTCTCTGCTGCTGTTGTGGTCATGTTGTGAATGGAAACGTCGGCACCACTCAGAGCACTGTGGTGTTAAGCCATGCGTTCTTTCTCTCGTCACGCGAGGAGCAGCGGCTCAGGAATGGATGTGCAGTTTGTTTTCTTCCTAGTTTTAGAGCGGCGGCTCATGGAATGGATGCAGGTTGTTTCTCTCCAGGCGCAGGAGCGGCGGCTTCTGGAATGGGATGCAGGTTGTTTCCTCCTCAGTTGCTGACAGGTCACGAGGGCACTCTGCCCATTTTCATGGAGTACAGAAACATCAATCATGCGGGGGAAAAGTGTACGTATACAGACTTTCATACAAATTACACAGAAGGATGTGTTCGAATTACACTATCTCAAATGGTTACAACAGTGAGTTTGCGCTCTCGTAATCTAAATGCTTTAAAGGAAAACCATGCAAGTTTTCTTATTGTCGGGCCATCTTGACTAGCCATCATGCTTACAAATTTGGCTCTTTGAAAAAATGTGGGGACGTTTTTCATGATATTTTGGCCTTAATGCTGCATAATGCTTCACAATTAAAACACCATATGTAATTCCGTTTCTTTCTTCTAATTCTGGACAAAAAGGGCAACTATTGTCAACGTTTATATTCCCCAGAAACAACGGTTTTTTATGAATTCTAAGCTCACTTATTTCCAAACCGACTCTGATAAGGGTTTGTCTCTAAAGCATTTGTGTTGCACACAATCTATGTATGCTTCAGGAACAATTGAAGACTTGAATATGTGTGTGGGTGTGTTGTGTGTGTGTGTGTGTGTGTGGTGTGTGTGGTGTGTGAGCGAGCGAGCAAGAGGAGAGAGAGAGAGAGAGAGAGGGACAGACAGACAGACGACAAGACAGACAGACAGAAGACAGGGGAGGGGTGAAATGCAAAGCCAAGGTCGGGAGGGAAGGAATTGGGGAAGCGGGTGGTAGGGGGGGGGGGAGGGAGGATAGGGGTGGTGGTGGTGAGGGAAAGTCCAAGAAAAGACAGTCAAGCGTTATACCG
>JADBJO010028075.1:10000-20547 GCA_016801955.1 Conus betulinus
GTCCTGCGTCCCATCCCATGATTGGATCCGCTTTGTCTTTTTCTTTTCAAAGCAAACGAGCCGTGTATTGCAGATGTCGTCTTTTGCCTCTTCCTTAAATCCCAACATGAGCCAATGTTTTACGTATTCTCTGCTGCCTTCCGCTTTCATGCCTTACCACCCCAGGTGTTCATATGTTCTCTTTTGCCTTTTATTCCAATACCAAAAGGAGCCCACAAGGTTTTCTTGACTGCCTTTTTTCAATACCACAAGAGCTAAATATTTTCATGTGCCTTTTCCCCTTTTGTCCTTCTCTTTCAATACCAAACGAGCCCATTGTTTTCATTTGTTCCCTTTGGGGTTTTCCTTTTAATATTAAAGGAGCCAATTGTTTTCATTTGTTCCCTTTGGGGCTTTCTGTTTAATATTAAAGGAGCCGATTGTTTTTAATTTGTTCCCTTTGAGGCTTTCTTTTTAATATCAAAGGAGCCGATTGTTTTAAATTTGTTCCCTTTGAGGCTTTCTTTTTAATATCAAAGGAGCCGATTGTTTTAATTTGTTCCCCTTGGGCTTTTCTTTTGATAGGAAACGAGTCAGATGATTTTGATCTTCTCCTTTGCCTTTCCTTTAAATACAAACGAGCCCAAGTAATGCTGCTGTTCTCTATTGCCTTTTTTTTTAAACACCCAAAGTGGTAAGGCGGCCACATTTTGCCGTTTCCTTCAATATCATCACAGGGAAGTGCTTTTGATGTTCGCTTTTGCCATTTCTTGTAATACATAAGGAGCCAGGTCTTTGTGATGCTCTCTTTTGCCATTTCTTGTCATTCCAAACGAGCTCGGTCTTTTTGACGTTCCCTTTTCCCATTTCTTTTAGAACCAAACGAGCCAGGCACTTGTTTTTAATAATATTTTGATAATGATTTCAGAGTTTTTAGATGTTCTCTTGTGCCTTGTCTTTGAAACCAAACGAGCCAAGTGTTGTACGTGTTTCCTGCTGCTTTTTTCTTTTATTACCAAACGACCCAGGCGCTTAAGATAACCCACATTTTTTTTCCCTTTTTCTTTCCATATAAAAAATCATGTGTTTTAGAGGCTCACTTTTGCCTTACCTTTGAATACCAGGCACCCCAAGACTTTTGAGGTTCTCCTTTGCCGGTTCTTTCGTGACCAGAGCACGCCAGTGTTTTTGCACAGTTCCTGTTTGTTTTTTTTTCAATATCTAAAAGAGTCAAGTGTTTTAGAAGTTCGCTTTTGCCTTCGACAGAGTTGAAGAGAAGGATCCAGGCCTTTGAAGTGAAGGCAGACAGAAGACTGCTCCACTTCTCCTCGACAGAGCACAGAGCCAACGACTCTGTCCAAGAGGTGGTGACCACACTGGGCAGGACTACAGGAACCCCTCTTGGCTACGGTCGAGAGGACACAGCTGATGTGGTTTGGCCAGAGTGACACGACACGACTCGCTGGCAAAGACAGTCCTGCAAGGCACGCTTGAAGGAGGAAGGCGCAGAGGCAGGCAGAGAAAGAGCTGGTCGGAGAACGTGATGGAATGGACCAACCTCAGGCTGCCAGAACTCCTGCGAGAAGCAGAGGACAGGCCGCGATGAAGGAGATCGGCGGAATCGTCCCTCATCCCCCCTGCCTCACAATCATGTCGATCATAGGAATGAGATGAGATGTTGCCTTCGGGCTGGGTGTTTTTTGACGATCTCCTTTGCCTTTTTCCTTCCACACCAAACGAAACAGGTGTTGTGACAGTCTCTTTTGCTATTTCTCTAATAGAAACTGAACCAGGAATTTTGATATTCTCCTTTACCTTCAATTTGCATTTTCTGTTAATACCAAATATGCTGAATGCTTGAGAAGTTCTGTGCGCCTTTCCTTTCCATACTAAGTATTTTCAATCTTCCTCTTTTGCCTGTTCTTTTCAGATGAAAAATTCAACTCTTAATTTGCATTTTCTTTGTAACATCCAACAAACCAAGTCTTGTAGATGCTCTTTTCTGCGTTGCGTTTTCCTTCAGTATGAAACCTGCCACGTGTGTTGATTAGTCACTGCTGCGTTTTTCCCTTCAATACCTAACAAAGCAGGGTGTTTCTGATGTTCTCTTTTGCCTTTCAGAAGATGATAGACAGGTATATTGGAAAGCACTTTCGTGATCAATATTGTTTGCTCCCCCCCCCCCCCCCCCCCCCCCCCCCCCACTTCCCCTTCTTCCACTCATCCGTCCCTGTCCAACACCCACCCACACACAAACGTATATGCACAGATATATGCCTTGTTTGTTGTGGCCACCTTGTCTCCCTGTTCTATGCCATGCTGCTCTATTTGCTGTTGTCCTCATCTTTCTGTCTCCCTGTTCTATGTCATGCTGCTCTATTTGGGCTGTTGTCGTCATCTTTCTGTCTCCCTGTTCTATTGTCATGTTTCTCTATTTGGGCTGTTGTCCTCATCTTTCTGTCTCCCCTGTCTATGTCATGTTGCTCTATTTGGGCTGTTGTCATCTTTCTGTCGTCTTGTTGCCCTCGTTATTCATAAAATCATCCATTCAGTCGTTCTGTCTGCCTCCTCTCTCTCTCTCTCGGCGGATCTCTCTCCTCTCTCTCTGTATATATTATATAGAATATTATATATTGCCGGTTTTTTTTTGTTTTTCTCTCTCTCCTCTCTCCTCTCACTTTTCCTCTCTCCTCTCGAAACTCCTCTCTCCATCTTTGCTATTTGCATCTTTCTGCCATCTTTCTCTTCCTCCTTTTCTCGTTTCTCTCTCTGTCAATCCAATCTCTCTTCCCTTTTTCTTCGCTTAGCCTTTCCATACTTTTCATCTTCCTCTTTTTGCCTCTTCTCTTCAGTCCTGTTTCTCTCCTCTCTTTCTTCCTCCTCTCTCTCCCCCTACCTTATCTCTCTAGATCCCCCTCTTTTGTGCTCTCTGCGTCATCCTGTCTTTTGAGAACGTGACCCTTCCAACTCTGGTTCTCTCTCTCTCCGTCTCCCTCTCATCTCCCCCTCCCTCTCTGATCGATTCTCTCTCCCCTCTCATCCTCCTCATCCTGCCCATCTCTCCTCTCGTCCCCTCTTTCTCTCCTCCACCGCCCGCCTCTCATCCCCCTTCCCTCTCCACGTTCTCTCTCTCCTGTCCACCCCCACCTCTTCACCTCCTCAATCACCCTTCTCCTCCCTTGTTCTCTTGTTCCCTCCTCTGGCTCTGTTCTCTCTCTCTGCTGCTCTTTTCTCCTCTTCTCCTCTCTTCCCGGTCTCCCTCCCTATTCTGCACTCATTAAACCCTCCTCTCCCATCTTCTCCTTCCTCTCTCTCCTCCATCCTCCTCTCTCTCCATCCTCTCTACTCTTCTGTTCTCCTCCTCCTCTCTCCTCCCCTCTCTCATGTGCTCCATCCATCCCTCTCCCTCCTCCCTCTGGTATCCCCCTCTCTTCCTAATATCCCCCTCAGTCTTCGTCCCTCTCTTCTCCTCTCTCCTCCTTTCCTTCTCTCCTTAACGCTTCTCCTTACTCTCTCTCATCTCCTCTCTCCTCTCTCTCCACCTCTCTCTCCTCCCAAAAAACCCTCTCCTCTCTCTCCCTCTCTCCTCGATCTGCCTTTAATGGTATCTATATATCCTAATTAGCTCCTCTCCCTTTGTTTTCTTCCCTCTCTCTCTCTCCTTCTCTCTGTCCTTTCCCCCCTCTTTCGCTCTCTCCTTTCTGTCCTGCTCCCCTCTCTCCCCTCTCTCCTCTCTCTCTTCATCTCTCCCTCTCCCTTCGCTCTCTTCTCTCTCTCCATCTCTCTCTCTCTCTCTCCACTCCTCTCCTCTCCTCTCTCTCAATCTCTCTCCTGCTCTCTGCTCGTATTCTCCCTTATTCTCTCTCTCTGTTTGTTCTCTCTTTTTTTTTTTTTTTTTGTTTTTTCTTTTGCTTTTTATTTTTTTTTTTCGAGGCTCTCCCCTCCGCTTTCCTCGTACTCTCAACCTCCTCTTCTCTTTCGCTATTTCCCCTCTACTTTGTTCTCGTCCCGCCTACCCTCAAATTCTTACTCCCTGTTTCCAACTATCCCCCCTCTTCCCCTCCCCCTCCCTTCCTCCCTTTCTTTCCTCCTCCTCCTGCCTCCCTCCTCCCCTCCGCCCGCTCTTGTGCCCCCCCCAAAACCCCACCCCACCCCCCCCCACCAACCCACGCATCCACTCCTCACCTCCCCTCTCCTCCTCTTCCTCTTTCCAAAACGCTTTTTTTTCCTCTTCTTTGTCCTTCGCGTGGGGGCCTCTCCCCCTTTTAAAACGTCATTTATTTTTTTGCCCGCCCTTAAGTGGGTTTCGCTCTCATACAGCCAGAACGTCCTTTGCTTTTAATTGAAAGGAACGAGAGCGGCCCGAGGGGCGAGATGGATTGCACATCAGCACAGAAATGATACCCCCCCACCCCCCCCCCCCATCCCCCGATGGACAGTAAGAAGGAAGAGACATGGTAGAGAAAGAACGAAGATGGGGGGGGGGGGGGGGTGGGGGGTGGGGGGTGGGGGGGAAGGAAGGGAGGACAGAAGGGGAAAAAAATGAAAGGAGGAAACAAAGATATAAGGACACCAAGAAAGAAGGAAAGAAAAGGGGAAGGAAGGAAGGAAGGAAGAGAAAGAAAGAAGGAGGAAATAGGGAAAGAAAAGAGATAAGGGCAGAAACAAAGAATAAATACTATATAGGAAGTAAGGAAGGAAATAGGGAAGGAAAGAAGGAACAAAGAAAGAAGATACGAGAAAAAAAAAAGAACGTATAGAACCGAAACCAAAAATTAAATGAATAAACAAATTAAGGAAGGAGAGAAAAAGAAGAAAGAAAGAAAGAGGAAAAGAAGGGAAGGACAGAATGAAGGAAGGAAGTAATTAGTAAAGGACGGAAGAAAAAAGAAAGAATGAAAGAATGAATAAACGAATGAATGGATGAATGAATGAATGAATGAATGAAAAACACTGCAGTAAAAAAAAAAGTAGAGAAAAAAAAGAAGAAAGTTCGAAAAAAATAAACAAACAAACAAACAAACAAACACAAAATAAGACACACGAGAGAAGAAAAAAATAAAAGAAAGAAAAAAAAAAATCATAGTAGTAGATTGATTAAACGGAAACAGTAAGGATCATTCCATCAAGAAACACCAATCAATAAAACAATCATCCCACCCCCCCACCCCCCACCCCAAAAATATCTTCAAATGAGCGAATCTAATCTGTCTAAACCAGCTGCTGTATTGTTCGACCCTTTTGACTCAAGTGTGGTCACAATGTGAGTCTATGCAGTTATAATGTTTTCACCATTTAACTGTGGCAATATCCACGCGTGTGCACTCTCGTGTGTGTGTGTGTGTGTGTGTGTGTGTGTGTGTGTGTGTGTGGTGTGTGTGTGTGTGTGTGTGGTGTGTGTGTGTGTGTGCGCGCGCGCGTGTGGTGTGTGTGTGTGTGTGTGTGTGTGTGTGCGCGCGCGTGTGTGTGTGTGTGTGTGTGTGTGTGTGTATGCGAGGTAAACCTTGACATTGCCATTTTAAATCGGCAAGCATTAGCGCCCGAAGAGCCAAAACTTGCAGAGCAACAGATACTGTTACAATGTTCCCCACCCCTCCCGTTGACATTTTCTTAGAAACTGCGATCAGGTAATTATTGATTTAAACGTTGGTGAGATATGTAACAACAACAAATTCATTTAAGACAAATAATGCAATCAACATGGATTTCCAAGGTAAGATCATTTAATACAACTCCTACAAGTTGAGAAACATGATAATCTCAATGACTACAGACCAAAGCATGCCGTTACACACACACACACACACACACACACACACACACACACACACACACACACACACACATGTATATATATATATATATCTATATATACTATATATATATATATATATATATTTATATATATATATATATATATATATCCAAAGAAAAAAATACACAAGGACAACAAGCTGTCATGGTTGTAATGAAATTTTCGGCTTTATTTGCCTTCGTCAGCACATGTATGACCATTTTTTAATCCCGCCATTAAGGCAGCCATACTCCAACTTCAGGGAAGGTGCATGCTATGTGTAACGTGTCATCCATACCAACGGCCAAACTGGCCTTCCCTTCCGAAAGTTGGTGATGGGATTTACGTGTGTGCAAGATGTTATGCGTGCGTTCACATACGGAACCTCGGTTTTAGTCTCATTCGAAGGACTGTATGGGGAAAGGAGTCAGAACCAATGCAACTGAGCTATTCCGGCCCCCGACATTCCCCGTTTCCACGACGACAGTTATGAAAATGAATGCCTATACATCTGAAAGTCTGTGACCTCATCAAGCACATAACACAACAGACAAGGAAGGAGAACGTCCAGAATGAACGCATCAAATCCAGTTAAACGTCAAGGGTGACTTAAAGGTGAGCTGATGACCAAAGCCTGGGAACATGTCGACGCCAACACACGTGCGTGAGGAAAGGCAGGCCAGTCAGAGAGAGAGAGAGAGAGAGAGAGAGAGAGAGAGAGAGAGATGAGAGAGAGAGAGAGGAGAGAAAGAGAAGAGAGAGAGAGAGAGAAACAGAGAGAGAGAGAGAGAGAGAGGGAGAAGATGAAGAGGAGTGGCCCGGCGCTCTGTGAGCGGAGCCAAAGTCACTTGGACTCATTCACAGAACACATTCCCTGCTTTCCTCCCAGGAAAATGAAAGTGAAATGCAGCGAACAGCCCCCATCCCACGACTGTTCGCGCCGTCCCCACATCACTCCACTCCCCTTCCCCCCCCCTTTGCATGTGATTTTTTGGGTGTATGCATGCAAACAGTTGGTGTCGATTTGGGGCGAACGTAGGTATGTACAATGCAATTAGGCCTAGATTAAAAAAAAAAAAAAAATAAAAAAAAAAAATAAAAATAATTAAAAATTTTGTTAAAAAAAGTAAAAAAACACCACATAACTGGATCCAAAACTTTCAAAGAAACACTAAATAAGCAACTAACACCAAGATTAAGAAAATAAGGTAGACGTTAAAGTAAATGTCCACTGGGCTCTTGATCAGTCCTTGAACAACTTCAAAAATGTTCGTTTCGTCAGAGATGATGTCTTCAAAGACTGACATCGACGGTTCAGTGTTCAACAACCAGCAGGTAAATAGGGTTTCATTCTATCGCACAAAAATAGTAGATGGAACGGAGTGATTTGCTGGCCACAAATACAAGTCACATGTTTACAGAATTTGGTTTTTAAAGGCATAAGCCTCAATCTAAAAATCAAACTTTTAAAAATCCTCTCTTGGTAGAGATTCTTCATACCTGTTTTTATTTGCTGATATCTTGTTTAATAATATATCCCCTTTTTTGTTTTTGGTGCCTTTTTCCCTTCTTTGAAATAGAATTCCAGGCTGCGTCTTTTAAAAAAGACTATAACTCTCATGTAAGGATAAAAAAATCGACATAAGAACCACGTAAATGCAAAAAATGAATTAAGTGGTACACTTCTGATATAAGTTCTGCTCTCACACTTGTGTTCGAAAATTTTAGAGCTTGTAGGACTGATTTTGAATCAACACAAAGTAGTATTTGAAATACAGGAAATCGAAAATCAGAAGAAAGGTTAATGCCATAATAATGGCAACAAGTTCCGCAGTAAATATGGAAATATTCTTTCCAAGGTGGTAACCTTTCTCTATTTTTAAGGATGGAATTATGAATGCTGAACCAGACAAATGATTGTCTAGTACAGAACCATCTGTATAGATTTTAAGGTGATTTATAAAGTTTCATTATATATGTGACTTAACATTCGTTGGCAACAAGGGTCCATCATTTTTTTTCTTAAACTTGTATAGTCTATGTCATAATTTGCTCTACAAAGTTCCCATTCCGGGATAGTGCTAAAAAAGACACCCGAGGAGCTACGTTTTTGAGGTGCAGTGCCTGCTTTTGTAAATAAGTCAGATGTGTATGAGGCTATCGATTTTAGAGAATCAATTTTTTGAGCCCGTTTAGGAAAATTTATTTCTGAGTTTAATTCAGTTTCACTGGTATTAAGATTTTTGTAGTGTATGACTTCTTAAATATATTTTGCAGATGCAAGTTTCATATTTTCTTCAAAAGGTAATATTCCGATCTCCATATAAGTTTTTTAAAGTTGATGCATGAACCGGGACACCAAGAGCTATCTTGTAAGCTTTACTATCGATACTCTGCAACTTTTTAATTAAATATTTTGGGGCTGAAAAAAATGTCTCCTGGGCATAGGATAGTTTTGATCGTACAAGCGCAGTAGCTAAATGTGTTAATACTTTACTGTCTTTACCCCAGGATTGTTGACTCACCATTTTCAAGAAGTTTAATGTTTTCTTACCTTTTGTTAGAATAGTTTGTAGGTGATAATTCCAGCTCAATTTAGAAGTTAAATTTACTCCTAAAAATTTTACAACTTTTTTATATTCAAGGCACAATCCATCTATTTGAAATGAGGGCAAAGGATCAGGATCATAGCCAGTATTGAACAGAACCATATGCGATTTTTCAGCTGAAAGGGCCAATCCATTTTCAGTCATGTACTTACTAATTTTATCTAGTTCATTTTGATATAACTTTTTAATATAGTTGATTGATCTAACTGGTGTGTGACGTTTTAAAGTAACTTTCATCCATATGCAGATATCATCCGCATATTGTACTAGTTCAACAATTTTTGATAATGATTTAGGAAGATCATGGATCAAAATATTAAACAGGATAGGAGCTATCACAGCTCCTTGCGGGATGTGTGTGTGTGTGTGTGTGTGTGTGTGTGTGTGTGTGTGTGTGTGTGTGTGTGTGTGTGTATGCGTGCGCCCAGGCGTTTGTGTCTGTGTTTGTGCTTGCATGTGTGTGTGTGTGTGTGTGTGTGTGTGTGTGTGTGTGCGTGTGTGTGTGTGTGTGTGCGTGCGTGCGCGCGCGCACGTGCACTCATATTCAATATCTATACATGCATGCCACGCGTATCCTTCCTTGCTAGGAATTAATATCGACGCCTGTTTTGTAGACCTTCCTGATCCCCACACACAACCCCCACCCCTCCCCCCATCCCCCACTGAACTTTCGACTCACTCGTCCAGACCATTGGAAAAAAAAAAAAAAAAGCAGTTCCCCGAACCACGCACAGAAAGCGCCCCTCCCCCCCCCCCCCCCCCCCCCCCCCCGCTCCTTCCCTCACCCCTCCAGTAGCCAGTTCTAGCTCTTGAGTTCGAATCCCCGCACAGAGTTCCTCCCCTTGACCGAGTGCTGGTGGGTGCCTGCAAATCGACCTCCGACAGTGGGTAAAGTACACCCGAGAACTCTCCACCCCCCCCCCATCCCTCTCCACCCATCCCCCCCTCCCACCCATCCACCCGACGGTCACCCCTCCCGCCCCCCCCCCCCCCCCCCCCCCCCCCCCCCCCCTTCATTTGAACGGCCATCCTCTCAAGGCGGATCAATCTTCCACAGCAGGTGTTGCAGTTCCCGGGCCTGTGGGAGAGGAGAGGAGAGGAGAGGAGAAAAAAAAAAGAAAACCCTCCAGTACCTTCCTGACACTCCGACTGGATCAGTGCCAGTGGCTCCGTTCTTGTACCCTTTAACCCCCCCCCCCCCCCCCCCCCCCCTCCCCCCCCCCCCCCCCTGCCCACAACCCCTGTTCCTTCCTCCTATCCCCCACCCCCCCCCACCACCCCCACCCCCCAAGTCCAACATAAACTATACCTTGTCCGTCCAAGTTTTGTGTGGTGGGGAGTTTAGAGGGATACGGAGCGGGGTGGGGGTGTGGGGTCGGGGGATGGGGGGGGGGGGGGGGGTGGGGGGAGATCGCTGGCTCCCAGCTGTTGTGGCCACATGGTGAAGAAGATGCAGGGAGAAGGGGGAGACAATGGAGATGGAATGTTTGCAACCACAGATCGTTTTAGAAATATGTGCATACAGACACCGAGCGCGCGCGGTCTCACGTACGCATGAATACGCACAGGGCACAGACATAGACGAACACAACACACACACACACACACACACACTCACACACACACCACACACACACACACATCACACACACACGTACACATCGCACCACACACACACACACACACACACACACACACACACACACACACACACACACACAACACACGTACATATCGCACCACACACACACACACACACACACACACACACACACACACACACACACACACACACACACACACACGTAAAACTATCTTTTGATAATCGTTATTCCAAAGGGTAACAGATAAGCACGAAGATGATTTCATTTTCAATCTTTTTTTTTTCCATCTAGCCAGACAGAGAGAGAGAGAGAGAGAGAGAGAGAGAGAGAGAGAGAGAGAGAGAGACAGAGGGGGGGGGGGAGAGAGAGACAGACAGATGGACAGACAGATGACAGACAGACAATCAGACTTTCTGAAAGACAGACAGACAATCAGACAGACAGGCGATATGTGTTCAGAAGCATGTACAATGAAACAATAAACAACACGTGAATGTGATTTTATTTCAATCCAAGAATGAAAAAAACATATGAGAGACTCTGCACTATCACAGATCCCAA
>JADBJO010028076.1:12500-20547 GCA_016801955.1 Conus betulinus
GTCGTCGTCGTCGTCGTCATCAATGAAAGCCATCAGTATTTCTAATTCAACCAACGAAAAAAAAAAAAGTAGAGAGGCGCCCTTAGAACGATGGATAAGAACACGTAAAAACACAACAAAGGTGAATCAACGGACCTTCTGAAAGTGAGCATATTTCAGCGTCAAACATTGACAGCACTGATTTCTTTGGAAATGCAAGCTTCTCTCCTCCTCCTCCTCCTCCTCCTCCTCCTCCTCCTCCTCTTCTTCTTCTTCTTCTTCTTTCTTCTTCTTCTTTCTTCTTCTTCTTTCACCTCTTCATACTGCTCCTTATGCTTCACCTTCTCATCCTCTTTGTCTTCCTAACCCCCATCTTATTCTCTTCCTCTTCTCCTCCTCTCCTCCGTCTTTTATCTCCTTCGACCCCTTCCTTCTCTTTACCCTCCTCTCTTCTTGCTCCTCTTCTACCTCCTCTTCGTATCCCCTTCCTCTTCATCTCCTTTCCTCATCCTGCCTCTCTTCTTCTTCTTCTTCTTCTTTTCTTGTTCTACTATTCTTCTTCTTCTCTCCTCCTCCATCCTCCTTCTCCTTCTTCTTCTTCTTCTTCTTCATATCCATCCTCCTCTTTCTTATCCTCTTCTTCCTCTTCTTCTCCTCCTCCCCCTTCTCCAATTCTTCCTGGTCTTCTTCTTGTTCTTCTTCTCCCCCACCTCCTCCTCCTCCACCTCCTCCTCCTCTTCCTGCTTCTTTTTTCTTCTTCGCCTTGTTGTTGCTGTTGTTGTTGTTTGCGGTGGTGGTGTGGTGGTGGTAGTGGTGGGGGTGTTCTTCTTCTTCTTCGTTCTTCTTGTGCTTGTTGTTGTTGTTGTTGTTCTTCTTCTTCTTCTTCTTCTTTCTTCTTCTTCGTCTTCTTCTTCTCTTCTTCTTCTTCTTCTTCTTCTTTCTTCTTTTCATTTTGTTTGTGACACACAAACCGAGGTGCAGCATTAACCATCTTTTTATCGAATGCTGAGACATGCACGTCGTGAGATGTAAGCACTGTACAGCAACACTCCTTGAATACGCTTTTCACAGATGTTCCCCATGTAGATTTAAAATATGTTTTTTTTTTCACAAGAAATCAATGTATTTCGTCCCAGAATATCGTGCGTAATTGAGAATGAACTTTGTTTTTAGCTTATTTTGTTTTTAGCTTATTTCTTGACAGTTGCCACGTGGATACTTCTTTGCGCCAGTTTATTTCTAAAAAGTTTTATTTGAACAGTTTCTTCTCTTGTAACAGGATTTACGGTCCTGATATAGCCTTGTTTGGTCGACTGGCCTAAAAGTTTTATTTGAACAGTTTTTCTGAACTGAAACTGGCTGTCTTCTTATCTATTCTGTGATTCTTCTTCTTCTTCTTCTTTCTTCTTCTATTTTTTACTTAATCCTCCTTCCTCTCCCTCAGCCTCCTCATCCTCCGCTCCTCCGCCGCTTTTAGTCCATTCTTATGTCATTCGTTCGTTTATGTTTCTTGTGTTATACGTTTCTCTTCTTTTTCTTTTATACTTCTACTTCTCTTTCGTTTGATTTCTTCTTGTCTTTGCTTTGTGCGTCTATTGTTCTTCTTTTGCCCTTCTTCTTATTGTCGTCTTTCTGTTCTTGTATTCTTTTTTAGTTCTGTATTTCGGTATGTCTATATTCTTGTCTTGCTCTCCCTTCTTCTTCTATATTTTCTGTATTATGTATAATTATTGTATATGATTATGTATGGTATGACTGAACATTTTTTGTTTTGTTTGGATATATGATTTTATATGATGATGCTAGTTTTTTTTTTAGCTGGATTGTTGTTTAAATCGTTTGTTGTTGTTGTTGCTGTTGTTTGTTTTGTTGTTACTACTTCTTCACTCCTGGTAATTAAGGATTTACGTCCTGTGTATTTTATTGAGCCCACTTTCTTGTTTTTGTGTGTATATGAGCCTATAAACTAAATATACGTCCTGTATATTTTTGTATACCTTGATTTTCTCTCTTCTCTTCTTCTTCTTCTTCTTATTCTTCTTCTTGTCTTCTTCTTATTCTCTCTGGTTTCTTATGTCTTGTCGTCTTTTGTCTTCGTGTTTTATTGTCTTCTGGATGCGTGTTCTTCTGTTTGTGAAGGCCCGATTGGCTACGTGGTCATCTTGGCTTTCAAATTCAGGTATCTGATCCTTTTTTGTTGATTTATTTTCTTTTTTGTCTCGACTTTTTCCTACTCCTGGTCCTTTTTTTTAAGGAACATTTTTCTGTGTAATGTCCTTGTTTTTTGATTAGTTTTTTGTTTTATTAAATCGTGTTTAATACTGTTCTTGGCATCTGCAATCAATTGCGTTTAATCAGTCTCTCCAGGAGGCAGATGGTATCCGTCTTCATGCGTTTAAAAATTGCTAGTTTTTTCCTAGTAGTCTTATAATTCTGTTGCATTTGTGTCTCCAGTTTTGCCATTTCTTTTCATATTTTTTTTTTGTGCCATTCCGGGTTGAAAGCGGTAGTATTGTAAGTTATAATTCGGTCCCGAAAGTTCTGGCGTCATTGTGTTGAAAGGATTGTAAAAACCACGTTATTTTTTGCAGGTACTAATTGCCTCTGCCCAGTAGTTGAACTTCTAGTATGGTTAAAAAAACTGTCCCAAGAAAATCTAGCGTTCATTTTGTTGAACGGATTTAGTAATAACACCTTTTTTCAATGGATTTCTTCGTCCATTTAGTGATGTCGTGTGTTTATTTTCATTTATGGTTCAGGGATTTTTTTTCCGATAATACTGTAGTGTGTTGTCATATGCGGGGTTTCCTTTGAAATTGTGATCATTTCGTTCCACCACGGTTTTGTTGAAAGTCTGTCTTCGGGTCTTTATTAGTTTATTTTGATGCTGTATAGATGTATCAGACAAACAACTATTTCCTATATTGCCTGGTTGTTAGTTAATATTATTTTATTTTCTTTTTATTATTTGGTTTGGGGGTTACGTTTTATAATTAGAAAACATTCCAGCTAACTGTATGAAGGTTTGTTGATTTTGCGTGTTCTGTATTTTCGTTTTGGCTATGATAAACATATGTCCAATTTTATATATTTTTCTATTATGTGGCAAAGAAACACGTTGCTCAAGGCCCGTCCGACTCTCATATTTTTATTACTGACAGGCACTTTGGACATAATGAAACGCTCCCGGAGAAAAGACTCGTTGTGTTAATTAAGGCCAAAATTTATTTTTTTTTTTCTGACGGGAGGATGCTGTGTCTGTTGTTACTGTAGTGACGTGGAAAAGGGAGCGGTAACATATTCAGAGGCCCAAAGTCTGGCTGCTGTGTTACTGTATTGACTGTGGAAATATATTGCTTACCTCGTGAGTTTTGAAACACCATTGCAACTATGCAAAGTCATGTGGTTCCGGGCATGCTGTCGCTATATTCTCATGTGTCCAGGAGGATAACCTCCAAGTTCGGAATCGTGACCATGTGTTTAGAACCGCCCCCTGTTCCGCTCCCTTACTTGATTTTTTACCTCTGGCTGAAACCATTGTTCCAGATTATCATGCTGCTACCACCCCTAGGTCGAAGTCTGGGTTTCTGCGTGTCATTGCAATTCCACACCGAATAGCTTTGTTGTAAGACCTTAGTTTAATGTTCACAGTTTTTGCATTCATATGTTTTTCAGTGAATTTTATGGTTCATATCATTTTTTCTGGCGTGCTAAATGGATTGTTTGATGATATATTTTCTTTTATTCCGCAACTCCCGATTAAGTCGCGGCCCGCTGTGTTTACTTATTTTTTTTGTGTGGGATTTTTTTTCGTGGTGAGGGGCAAGGACATATTCCTCACAGGCCGAACTTGCGGCTGGGGGCCTGCGGTCGCGGCATTCATTCTATTATTGGTATTTAGGGGTGTGATATTAGATTTTATCCAAAAGCACATTGAACGCACAGTTTTTTGTATGACATCGATCACGTGAGAATCATGCATTTCTTGCTTTTTTCATGTTTCTATTTTTGTGTTTCCCAAATGTCGCGTTATCGGTTAGACGGGACATAAGTTGTTGGACATGTTGTTCACGAGCCAAAGTCTGACGGACACGTTTGTTGGTATACCTCACATTGACAGGAGGACATGCAGTTACGATCATTAACATGACAGTCAGAAAGGACATGCCATTCTCAGGCCTAAGTCTGGATGGTATGTTTGTTGCTATAAAACATGATATTCCAAACGTGTGCTCAAGGATGAAGTCTGCATTTAACGGAACTTGTCGGATGCTCTGTGGTGCACGGGATGGGGTGACTTCAATGGACGAAGCTGTACGCTTCAAGCTGCCTCTGGACACAAACACTGTCTGGGTGTCTTTCAGGCTGGTCGTGACTTCCATCTCTTTATTCCCCCCCTTGTGGACCTGCTTGCACTGTGGCCTTCTGCTCAAAGATACCACCATCTGCCTATAACACACAGTGAATTAGTCTCTTATTTGTTACAACAATCACGGCGAGTGAGATTGTCTCATTATTACCATGACCACTGTCGGAATGCATGCGTTGAGGCTGGTAGTGTCAGGAAACAGGAGAAGAGAGGGAGAGTGAAGAACTAGGAGCAGTGTGTTGTGTGTGTGTGTGTGTTGTGTGTGGAGGGGGGGGGGGGGGGGGGGGTCAGAAGGAGATGGAGGAGGACCGATGAAGGAAAGCTAGGGAATGAAACTGGGGTGGAACGGGTTTCGAAGGGTAGTGGTGGCGGTTGGTGTGGTGGTGGTGGTGGTGGTGGTGTGAGGGAGGGAACTAGCACACACGGCGCGCAATGCACAGTCGAGGCGTTGCAAAGCAAACAGACAATCATGCATTTCCACGACTCCTTTCTCTAATTGCAGATAAAGAAATTCACCGACCCCCCCCCCCCCCATACCACCCCCCCCCCCCCCCCCCCCCCCCCCCCCCCCCCCTCCAGCCCCCCCCCCCCCCCCCCCCCCCCCCCCCCCCCCCCCCCCCCCCCCCCCCCCCCCCCAAAAAAAAAAAAAAAAAAAAAAAAGCGGAAAGAAAGAAAAAGAAGAAGAAAGAAAACTGCTGACGGGGCAACGTCTGTTGTAGATGCCCTCTCCTTCACATTCCTTGTTGAATGGGCGTTTTTCTGCCATGAAGATGTCATTCAAATTAATCCCTTCATGTCTCCAGGGCCGGCCTTTACACTGGAGTATTTGTCAAGCTTTCCAAACTTGCCACTCAGATAGAGAGAGGAGAGAGAGAGAGAGAGAGAGACGAGAGAGAGAGAGAGAAACCAGACAGACAGACAAGAGACAGACAAACAGACACAAATAAACACAAAAGAGACAGACAGACAGAACAGGCAGAGACAGACACAAAACAAACACAGAAAAGAGACAGACAGACAGACAGACAGACAGACAAACAGACAGACAGGGCTAAAATGAGAGACTGGAACCACAACAGTCGGCTTTCATCCACATCGTCATCGCGCGCGTCTTGGAGATCTGCTCAAATTGTCTGACCAACACTGCAAGTGTCTGTATCGCTCAGACCTGAAAGAAAAGACAGTGAACCGAACAGCCCGGTATTGTATTTTCTGAGCAAAATCCGATAATCCATCGCCATCGCTTTCACCAATCGTCGTTAATGCAAAAGTCTCAAATTTGTTTGGGCCCTTCATGCATGCGGGCCCTCGTGGTGACTTCAGCTTCAAGTTTCTCTCCGCACCCGGCATGATCTTGGCAAGTTCTTCAAAGTTGTTAGTGTAATGGCAAATTCATCACGCCCCATGTCGTGCGTAATGCACATGATGGATCAGGAAGACACCACCCGAGCATCTCCCCAGCGACTTGGCAGAATAGTAGAAGTGTCGTGTCTCCTCCAAGCAGCTGCCTTCTGTAGAATTGATACTGATGTGCTTGGTCCCCTCTTGAAGTTTTGGGCTGCCATGGCGACGTTGCCTAGCTGGGTGAATGGCGATGCTGGAAATAGCGATGTGACAGGAAATGCTACTGGGGAACTACGGGGAGGAGGAGGGATGGGGTGGGCAGGGGGACACAGTAAATTTATACAGGAGAGGGAGAGGAGAGGAGAGAGAGTGGGGGAGAGAGAGGGAGGGGAGAGCGAGAGAGAGAGAGAGAGAGAGAGAGAGAAGGTAAGGTTGCTTATAGCCAAGCCGACCGCAAAGGCCCTATCAGGACTGTTTACCGGCGCTGTGAAGTCAACTCAATCACAAGTCATTCTCACACACATTCTTTAAACCGTCTTCTAAAAGCACACCCGAAATGTTGTTAAAAAATCTTCCCTCTGTAAAATCTCAGATCAGGATGAAAAAAATGTCAATCTTCTTTGCACACGAGGAGAGAGAGAGAGGAGGAGAGAGAGCCGATTAGAGCGAGAGAGATAGAGAGAGAGAGATGAGAGGAGAGAGAGGAGGAGACAGAAAGACAACAGACCAACAGAACAAAGACCAGACAACCGAGAGACAGAGACAAACAAATGCAAAACAGCGAGGAGGCACACCCATCTCGCCATGTTGGCTTCAAAGCAATACATAAACAAACGGCTAAACTCGTTCTTCTATTTGTTGCAATTTTCAGCTCCTAACTATATATTTCTCTTGCAGATGCAGGAAGTCTTCGGCATGAAGATGGCGACCTACTAACATCATGAACATGCGCGCTCTTTAAGTTCCAGTCCTCTCCAACAACCGAGGAAATAGAAGCGCTGGATTTGTTAGGTCGTTCATTTCTATAGATATTGGTGTGTGTGTGTGTGTTGTGTGTGTTTGTGTTTGTGTTGTTGTGTGTGTGTGTGTGTGTGTGCGTGTTGCGTTCTTGCGTCGCGCGCTCCCGGATGTGTGTGGTGTTGTGTGTGGCGGCAGTATCGTGCGTGCCGTGCGTGCAGTGAAGTTCGTGCGTGTGTGTGTGGTGGGTGTGTGTGTTGTGTGTGTGTGGTGTCGCGCGCGCGCGCCCGTGTGTGTGTGTGTGTGTTGTGTTGGCGGTGTTTGTGTGCTGTGTGTCGTGTGTGTGTGTGGTTCTCATCTATCTCTATCTCTCTATCTCTCTCTACGCTCTCTCTCTCTCTCGCTCTTCTCTCTCTCAGCTGTTGTCTCGGTGATTCATAGAAACTGTCTTTCCAAACGGGATTACGATTGTTCTTCTCATTGCAGCAATTGGCATGGTTTTCAGATATCCAGACGTGATTATGTTCTTCTCACTTTTAAGTTCCAAATTTTCTTCATAATTCAGTTTTTTTTTTCATTTGCACAGTCCTACCATAATGATGGAGAATTGCCACCCTCATCGTGTTTTTCTCCCCCTACGCGATTGTGACAGCATTATATATATTATATATATATATCTATATTATATATATTATATATATATATATTATTGATATACATGTAGATACAGGTATCGTATCCCTGTAACCTGTCCCCTCTGTTTATCTATCTCTCTGTCTCTCTTTTCGGTCTCCTGTTCTATCTGTCTCGTCTGTCTCTATGCTATCAGCTTTCCTCTTTCCTGACTTTCTGCGTCTCATGGTCATGGGCAGTATCTTTCTGTCTCTGTCCTCCTCTCTCTCTCTATCCTCATCTCTTCCATCTCCCGGTTTCTTCTATCTCTCTCTTGCTCCTTTTCCGCCGATCCGTTATCACTCTGGACTAATTGCAGGATTAATTCAGTCACTTTTCAGCTCAATCAAGAGCTCCAAGCAAGCTGTTTTCGGCAAAACGTAACTTTGGAGATAATTGAACAGAATGATAGTCCATTGACTACAGGGACATGGCCACCCCAGACAGGCTGCCAGCGCCACTTCACTAGCCCTCAAATGCTGCTGTCTGTGCCTTCTCTGCCTCGTTGTATGTTATGTCTGTTCTGACATGTTGTCTCCGGTCTCTTGTTTTGTCTGTCACTGCTCTGCTCTGTTCCTCTGTCTGTCTGTCTCTGTATTGTTTTTGTCGGTACTGCTCTCTGTCTGTACTGCGTGTCTGTTGTCTCTGTCTCTGTTGTTGTCTGTATCTGCTCTCTCTCGTCTGGTCTGTCTGTCCTCTGTCTTGTTTTTGGCTGTCCCATCTTTC
>JADBJO010028077.1:0-12500 GCA_016801955.1 Conus betulinus
ATGCATTCATGCGACATCTGTACACCATATCCTTCTCTCTCTCTCTCTCTTTCATTCTCCCTCCTCCTCTCTCTCAACAGGCTACTCAAAAAACCGGAGTAAAGGATGGGGGGGGGGGGGGGGGGTGGGGGTCTGGGTGGGTAGGGGGGGGGGGGGGGGGGGTGGGGGGGGGAGGAGGAGGGGGGGATGGGGGGGAGCGGAGGGGGGCAGGGCGGGTGACGGATCAAGTGACTCCCATGTATGGTTGTTTTTGGTCCTTACACGTGTGCTTTCCGACTTTTTGCATTACACAGGTCCATATCACTTTCTTTCACAAAGAACGCCGTCTTGTACGTCGTTAACCGTTTTCTCCTTCATTGCAGATGGGATTTCTGAAACCACCTTTTTCATTATAATTTTTTCCGTTTCGATATGACATTGTTTAATATGGCCTCTCTAACCTCTTCTTCCTTGTATTTCTCTTTCTCTTTTCTCTCCTCTCTCTCTCTACCCTCCCCTGTCTCCTCTCGCATCTCTGTATCGTCTCTCTCTCTCCACTCGCTGCTAGCCTTCCCTGTGTCCCCTCTCTCTCTCTAATTCATCGTTGGGATGTACAAGTTTTGGTATGCCTCCTGCTCTCTCTTCTCTTCCCTCCTCTCTCACTTTCTCTCTCATCCACCTCTCTCTCTCTTTTCCCCGCCTTCCTTGCCCCTCCCACCCCTCTCTCTCTCTCTCGCGCTCTTCTCTCTCTCCCTCTCTCTCAAACTCAATACTCGTATCGTCCTTAGGGAGCGAAAAGGGAGAGGATCCCCCTTCTCTCTCTCCTCTCAGTCTCAATCGCCGTCTCCTCACTCGCCCTCCCCTTTCCGTGTGTCTCCTCTCTCTGCTCTGTGACCTTCTCATCTTTCTCTTACGCGTTGCTTCACTCAGAGCGAGCTCGCACGGACGGCACACCACCATCGATGGGGCGCGCGGCACACCACACACACACCACACACACACGCACACGCACAACAGCAACAGCGGGAGCCACACACTCACACACGACAGCACTCACGCACACACAACACACGCACCTCGCACTCACACACAGCACACGCCCCGACACACACACACACACACACTCCAACACACACACGCAACGACACTCAGGTCACACTCCACACCCACACTCACACCCACACACACCACACACCTTTCACGTGACTTTCCAGAAGCATGGTACTTGTTGAAGCATTGTAATCACTTGACCTGGCTTGAACCACACAGCTCAACAAACCAAAAAGGTGTTGCAAGTCCTTGTGTTGAACAACATAAGCACATGAACATCATCGATATTCACTCTCTGAGTTCCCCCCCTTCCTGATCTGCCACCCGCTCTCCACTCTCACCGTTCACACGCGAAAGTATTCCACAGCGACCTGTGCCGGGTGTGTGAGACTGAGATGTGCGTGTGGTTGAATGTCCAATGCGAGTCGCAGCTAAGGTTAATGTTCCTTTTGCACGCCCCACCAAGAACTACGGTCACTACTATTTATGTTGTCTTTCCGCGCGAAAACTAGCCCCAGTCTCTTCTCGTCTCTCGCACGTCCTCTCCCACCATCTCTCCCTCTCAATCCCTGCTCCTCTCCTCTCTCTCTACTCTCTCTCTCGTCCGTTCCTCTCGTCTCTCTCTCTCTGCTCTCGTCTCTCGTCGTTTACGAGAGAGAAGGAGGGGCTTCCTTTAACATGTTTGATTCTTCTTCCCCTTGAATGATGTCATTCCCCCACACTTGTGTTTTTGTCTTTTCATGGATATTTCAAAAGCTTGATTTTTGTTGCTCTTATGTTTTTTTTCTTTTTTATGTTTTTTGTTTGTTGTTTCGTTTATTTTATTTTTTCTTTTTCTTTTCTCTTTCTTTCTTTTTGTGTTGTAATAAATTCTTCTTAATCGTCCTTATTATGTAGACAGAGCGTTCACATTCCAGTTTGCCTCTTTCTGCTTTTTTGTTTTTCGTCGTGGTTCGTGTATACAGCTGTCTTTTGTGGTTTCATTTTGCCTTTGTACTTATTTTCCGTTCTCCTTCGCTGCCTTTGCTGTTTGCTTCGCGGGTTGTCCTGGTTATTGATATTTACTGTTTTCATTGTTTTGGTTTTGTTGTCGCTGAGAAGGGAGCTTATTGCATTGCCGACACATTTTCTTGTCTTGTTTTGTGTCGTTTCGTTTTTCATTAATGCGTTTACTTCACACTTTGGTTTTGTGTGGCTCTTTCTTTCTGCTCTTTTTCGGTCGATGTTTGCGGGTAACGCGTGCCCGTATTGTTTCATCTTTGCATGGTGCGGTGCATAATCGCTCGAAATTACGGCCCCATGTCACTCATGTAAGCTGTACACACAGAAGGGAAACCCAGCTGCAGCGTAGCGCCTTACACAGTATCTGTTAATGTTAACTAATGGCCTACTTAGAGTATGTTTTTGCTAATGAAATTCCCCGCCACTATTTTTTTTCAAGAGACGTGAATGGTGTTCATGTTAATCTCTTTTATTACTTCTACTTTGATTTCAATGTACCCTTAGGTGTTCTGTTTATTATTGGTTCTGTTGCTTTCTTCTTTGGCTGAACGGGTTTCTTTCAATTGTCATTGCACCTGATCAAACACGACTGAAAGTTTTGAGGACTTGGATTTGTAGAAGATGTTTTTTTTGCTTTTTTCATTATTCTCTTTTCAATTTTTACAATAAGTAGGATAGGTACAATCACGCTATCAGTACATTATTGCCATGGCCTCAATAACTTCACAGAAAGACGACGGACTCTTCTTTGTTTGAGTTATAAAAAATGTTCATTTTATATTCATGTGACTTTATTTTATCATCTATTTTATGTGACAAGCTTCGCATTTTCAACGCAACACACCACCAAAATGGAAGGCTTGTACTGAGAAAATTAAGACACCCTGTCCCCCATCGCATATGGGCCAGCAAACATGAGTCCAGAATTCTGTATGATAAAAACTGAAAACAATGAGTATACTTGTTGAAAAGGTAATAATGGCGTGGATATTTCATATCTATTCTCGAGTCTGAGAGGGCGACTAATCACCACAAACAGATATATAATCCACGCCGAAAGAAATAGTAGTTTTAAAAATATTATTAAGTTTGGATTTAGAGAGATCTAATGTATCTGTATTGAAAAGGATCAGATCGACCTGAAATGATACTGTGGTACACCGAACGTGCATATTTATCTGTTTACACAATGGATCTGACCTTACATCTGTTTTACACATGGACAAAACCCACCCTTAGTCAACTGTGCCTGGTTATGGACTATGTTTTGCCCCAATAATCGTTTGCAATCACTTCGTTTTTTTGATGACGTAGATATTGGTGCGGATAAGAACCATTCCCTGTGCCATTTCACTACGACTAAACTGTGAATAAATATCAGCATAACAAACCTTTTGGGATATAAAGATCTAATCCAAATTTTTTATAAGGATAAGCACACCTATGTAAACTGGGCATATAAGACTGAAAAAGGTCTGGTAGAATTTAAGTAACATGCAGCTAAAGACCTTGAAAAGGAAAAAAATACCTAGTTGTCCACTGCCAGATGATGTCTTGACTTTGTTCAGATAATTTTAGATTACGACAATTGCATACCTACGATTAAATACGACCACACACCCACACACACACACACCCCACACACACAGCCACACACATCACTACACACACCAAACACTACGACTAGTAGTAAAGATGGAAGAGAGACATTAAGTAAAACAGATGCAAAAATTGGATAACGCTGAAGCAAAAACGTGAATAAGACAGCAAGAATTTAATTGAAAAAAATGAAACCACCAAGTTCGTCCAAAACAAACAAAACACAGAAAGAAGACTAAGAAGAATAACGACGTAAGGCCCACATGATGAGGGCAAGCATAGAATTTGTGACACCCAGAAGGACATGCATCCAGTGGTGGCGGTAGGATGTTATATTCGTTACATTTAAAACTACAACTGAATGAGTTGTGGGTTCAGAACCTAGTTATGCAGAGTCTCAGGCATCTAAACAGATACAAGAAAGATTAAGTGTAAGTACGTTAGAAACAGCAGCGTGTTTCTGAAGTAAAATCAGAAATAACAAAAATTCAGGCCCTAAAGACAGAGGGAGTGAGTGATGTAGAGTAATTGTGTAAGCACACACAACACACACACAGCCACCAAATAAACAAACAAAACAACCCCAGCAAAAAAAAAAAAATCGATATTAAGCTAGAGATCGTAAGTTGAGGAAGGAAACACTGATTCCAATGTGTGTGTGTGTGGTGGCTGTTTGTGTGTGTGTGTGGTGTGTGTTTGTGTGTGTGTGTGTGTAGTGTGTGTGTGCGTGTGTGTGCGTGCGTTCGTAGCTTGCGTGCCGTGCGTAAAGGCGTGCGTGCTGTGTGTGTTTGCAAACAAAATGAAAGACGTCATAGAGGAGATAGATAGAGAAATAGATATAAGCGAGAGATAGAGAGAAGATTGAAATAATTGATTTATCTTTGATATGCCAAAGGCATAAATTTTAGGCCACACCGATTCTTCACAATCTGTCCTGGTGTCATGCACAAACATAGTATTATCAAAGAACACATGTCAGCGTCATGAGCTGACGAATAATCACCAGAGCGGCAACAACTGTAATCTAATTCATAACATTACATGAAGGGGACAGAGGACCGGGTGAAATAATACCAATAAACAAACGAACAAAGCGAACGAATGGGCAAGCAAGCCAAAGGACAAGACTACGAGAGGGAGTACCATTTGCAGACAGATGGTCGTGAAGGTTGTGTTGGGGGTGCAGAATGTGATCGGGTGCGTGTGGGGAGGGAGAAGAGGTGACTGGTAGACGTAAGTGAATGAGTTGGAGTGCTTAACGCTGTTTCAGACGGAGGCAGGTGGGTTCGGGGAGTTGAGACATCTAGTGGTCGAAGTAGGGGGGGGGGTCCAAAACACTAAGCATAATTGGCACTAAGGACTCTAACATTCAGACTTACGTGGAAAATGGTGGCAAAGCAAAATAGGTCTATACGGGCGAATCAGAGGTGTGTTACATCAAGGGGAAACTATTGTATAGAAAAGTGAGAATCCGGACAGAAGAAGAGAAGAGATAGAAGAAGAGAAGTAGGGGGGAGAGGAGTGGGGGGGGGGGGGGGAATAAGGGGGGGGGGGGGGGGAAAGGGGGAGGATAGGAGATAAATAACATTTATACCACAGATAACAAAAAAGAATCCTCGGGAAAAAAGCCGATCCTACATACAACCATAAATAGTCAACAATCAAAAAAAACAATCCTCTAAGTTCGGGGGACGGTATGGACGTGGTGCTATCCCGGGAAAGAATTATGCGGGTTATGGTCAAAGACTGTGCACAGCACAGTAATGATAATACTCATGGGAAGGGGACCATGTGAAAAGGGAACGAGTAAGAAAAATTTTGCTAGAACAAATGTCTGGCGGGGGGAGAGTGCGGTGAAGGAAATCGTATACTGCAACAAAATTCTCTTGTTGCTAACTAGGACTGGGACGACTTCAGCAGTGAATCAAAAAATACGGCTAACAAAGTCTTAAATAAGGAATGTGGTTGTACGTAAGCTGTGGCAAAACCGTGGGGGCGGCCCGGAGAGAGGACTAAGGGTGGAGCAAGAGCAAGTCACCACCAAAACCCAACGCTTTTTCCTTCGGCGCGCCATGGGTTGTTCCCCTCTTAGGGGGGTCTTCTCAGGTGCGGAGGCACAGTGACAAATAAAACAGGAGGAGCGTAACGATTCACGGTGGTTGATCTTGCGGGTGTGTGTGGCAGTAGGGCGGGGGTCATGGAGGGGGGGTTCGGAGGGGGCTCAGTGAAGAAGAATGGGGTTGGGGAGGGTTGGGTGGATTGGGGGGGAGTGGGGATGGTGGGGGGGTAGGGAGGAGTAGTGTGATGGGGTTACGCGAAATATTGGTGGGGGGGCGCGACGGGGAGGATAAGATATTGAGAGTGAGGAGGGCACGGAGGTTGGGGGCAGGCGAAAAAACCAACTGGGGAGGAGGGTGCGGGGCATAGGAAGCGCGTTGGTGGGGGGTGTGGGTGGGTGTGGGGGTACAGGGGGGGGTAGTGTAGTGGGGGTTTGGGGTGGCAGGAGGGGGGTGGACAGGGGTGGGTCGGTGGGGAGACTCCGCACTGCTTCAGGGCGCCCCCCCCGCGGAGGAGGCCTCCCCTCCAACCGATCCCGGAGGGGGGGGGGGGGGGCGCAGCGATGGGGACCGATCACAACGCCGGCGTGTAGGCATCAGGTGCGCGTCTGTGCCGTTTGGGGGTGGCGTGTGAGCGGGGGTGCAGAGTGTGCGAGAGGGAGGGTGGGGCGCTTTTGAGGGAGGGGGTGGGGAGGGAGTGGCAGATGGGAGGGGGAAATGGGGAGAAATCGGACGGGGGGGGGAGCGGAGTGCGGGCGATGGGTGGTGGGGGAATGTGGATAAACAAGCAATGTCCTTGAAAAGGTGTACCTAAGCAATGTGGGTGGGTGAGTGTTGTAGGAGGAGAAGAAAAAGAGGTGGAATCAGACACGGGAAAGAAAAGGGTGTATAAGGCGAAGAGGAGCTGAAATGATGGAGTAAGTATAGCGTCTTTGAGGCAGAACAATGAAGTGGAAATGGAGGGGCACATAGCTAAACTGAGAAGAAAGGAAAAAAGGGGAGGGTAAAGGGGGCGGGACAAGAGAAGTGATAGGTCGGCATGGGCTGGGGCGTGGGAGGGCCGGGGGGGGGGAAAAGCGCATCGGGTGGGCGCAAAAGGACAGGGGAGGAAAAAAACAAAAAGAGGAGGGCGGCAAGCGGAGCCCGGAAGACGACAAAGACGGGAGGGGGTGGCGGATAGGGCGGGCCAACAGGGGGAGAGCGGTAAATCACCCGGGGGACAACACCCCATCATAGAACCACGAAGAGGATCCAGGGGACCCACGCAAGGCGGCTCGGAGACGGCGTGTCAGAGAATAGAAAGGTAATCGAATAAGTGGTAGTTGGTCAAGGTGCCGGGACTCCATGGGAGAAATGGAGGTCAAATAAGTACACAACAGGGCGAAATGGCAACAGGGCATGGGCGACGAAGGGGAAATAAGAAAGACAAGAAAAGAGAACCAGGCACAAACAGGGGTGCGCGGAAAGCGGGCACACCAAAATCGCGCGTCGCCCGCACCCAAAGCGACACGCGAGTGCGTACAGGGAACAAGGCAAAAACAAGAACAAACCATAGCCGTGAGACGACAAAAGCGGAGGGAAGAGGAAACGAGGAAAAGACCGGAGAGGTGGAAGGGGGAGTGGAAGAAAACGAGAAAGTGGGGGCAAACAAAGAAGACAAAAAGCGGAAACTCGAATCCCTTCAAAAAAAGGTTGGAAAGAAAAAGGTTGAAGGGGGGGGGGGCAGGGTGGGGTGGGGGTGGTGGCAAAAGTGCGAGTCGGGGGACATATAAACTCATAATGAGTAGGCGGCGTGGGGTCAGATGTCGATATCAGCGGGGAGAGGAACAGGCGTACATGGGATGGTCGCTTGGAATTACAGTGAGAAGGAGGAACCGGAAGAAGGGAGGGGGGAGAGGAGGCAAGAGGAGGGAGACGAGCGAAAAAAAAGAATATTAAGGAAAGAATTTCTGAAAGATGGGGGGTGGGGTGTGTGGGAGGGGGTGTGGGGGGGGTGGTTTGGGGGGGTGGGGGGTGTGGTTAGGTTGGGTGGGTCTGTTGGGTGTTGTGGTATGTTTTGTTAGTCGTTGGACTTGGTTGAATAGAGCGTGGATGTGTGTGGGAGGGCTAGGGGGTTGAGCTCAGCGGGGACGGTGGGGGCGTTGAAATGGCTGTGTAGGCGTCAATCGGTGGAGGTGAGGGAAGGCACTAGGCGATCACAGGGAGTGTAGGTGGTTTGTGTTGGAAGAAAAAGAGGTTGACTAGGGGTGTAAAAGGGGGGAAACCGTTACAATTGGGTAAAAAGAAAAAAATAACTGGGTATAAGGATGTAGAGATGGATAAAAGGGACGAGGGTGGTATGTCGTGTTGTAAAAGAGTGGTAAAAGGAAATGAGGTCGGGAAGTGCTGTGTTGCGTGTGTTTGTGTGTGTCGATGTTGTTGGGCCATTTGGGTAGGGTGAAGAGTGAGGAATAGAAAGTATGGAAAAAATATGGAGTAGCGAAGGAAATTGGGAAGGAGAAAACTGGAGAGAGAGAGATCCGAGCGGAGAGCACAGAGCGCTGGAGAGAGTAATTACAGAGAGAAGGTGCAGAATGGAGATAGAGAGATGGAAGATAGGAAATAAAAATGTGGAGATAGAGTGAAAGGAGGGGGGGGACGTGGGGAATGCGGTGAGGGGTAAGAGAAAAAAAAAAGGAACAAGAAGAAATGAAAAGGTGGTGGGGAGAAATAACGGAATGGGGGAAAGGGGGGTGGAAAGGGAAAGGGAAAGGTGGAAGTGGGATAGGGGGGTAAAAAAGGGAAAAGAGAGGTATGAACTGGAGGGCAGGGGGGGGGAAAGAAAAATGGGGTTAAACGGTGCGTGAGGGGTAAAGAGAGAGGAGAAAGGGTGAGGAAGTAGGAAGAAGGTGAGAGAAGAAGAACGATCGGGAGATGTGTGGAAGGGGGGAAATAAGGGAAGGGAAGGTATTTGGGGGGGGGGGTGGGAAAAAAATGCTAAAGGGGGGGAGGTGGTGTGGGGGGGGATTAGGGGGGGGAGAGTGAGGTGAAGAAAAGGCAGGAAAGAAGATGCAAAGTGGAAGAGAGATGAGACGAGGAACAGGGAGAAAAAAAGGGGAAAATGTAACGGAGGGGGCAAGAAGTGGTAGGAGATGAGGTATATGGAACGGGGGGTGAGGAAGAAGTATGATAAGGGGAAGGGGGGGGAGTGGGGGGAGGGGGTGGGAGGGGGGGGGGAGGGGGGGGGAGGGGGTGAAGGGGGAGGGGGGGGGGGGGGGAGGGGGGGGGGGGGGGGATGGGGGGTGGGGGGGGGGGGGGGGGGGGGGGGGGGGGGGGGGGGGGGAGGGGGGGGGCGTGGGCCTGCGGGGGGGGTTGTGGGGGGGGGGGGGGGCGGGGGGGGGGGGGTGGGGTGGGGGGGGGGTGGGGGGGGGGGGGTATGGGGAGTGAGGGGGGGGGGGGGTAGCAGTGGTGGGCCCGTGGGGGGGGGGTGGGGGGTGTAGGCGGGTGGCAGGGTGGGGGGGGAGTGTCATTGGGCGGGGGGGTGGTGCAAGAGGGCAGGGGGTGGGCTGTTTTTAGTTTGTGGGATCGAGGGGTGGTGTGGGTTTTGGAGTAGTTGAGTGGGTCGGAGTTCTAGTGCAATTCAACAGGGGGGGGGGAAATAAGAGGGATCTTGGTATGTTAAAAGTGGCGATGGGGAGGAGGTGGGACTATGGGCTCTCAAGTCATAACAAATAAATAAAAAAAACAAAAAAAAAAAAAAAAAATTTGTATCAACAAAACAAAAAGAAACAGGAGAAAAAAAAGGAAAAAAAAAAAAATCCTGCCCTAAGACCTCAAACAAAAAATAAAACAAGACCACACATAAAAAAACCATACAAAAAAACATTAAAAGAAGACAATAAATAAACAAAAAAAAAAAAAACAAAAAAACAAAACCACAAATAAATAGTAATTACAAGCAAGGGACAACAAGAGTGGGCAAGAAAAAAAGCTGGTGGGGGGGAGGAGAAGCGGACAAGAGGGAAAAAAAAGGGGTAAAGGGGTCAAACAGCGAAAGAAAGGAAAAATGAAATAAACAGAGGCAAGTATGGAGTGAGGCCGGGGGGGAAGTGGTAAACTAACGGATTACAAACTACGGGCAAATGTATGAGAGTAAGCACTTTTTGTTGGGAGAAAAAAAGACAGATCAATATTCATATTGCAGTTAGGGCAGAGTAGAGGAGAGGAGAGGATGAGTGCATAAATGTGACGGTGAGAGTGAGGTGGGAATGGCATATAGACCTAGAGACAAGGTAGGGAGTGCGCAGATGAGAGAGGCGAGATTGGGGGATACAGTTGTGGGTACATGACAATGAAAATTTGCGGCATCGAAAAAATATTATTTTTGGAACAGGTTCGGAAAAGGGCTGTTTAAGTGGGTTATTACTAATAGACACGTATAGGGTAATGTAAGTAGTAGGGAGGGAAACGAATGTTGGGAAAAAAAATTAATTACCTATTGGGAGTGTAATTACTCCAACGCCCGTGCGGGGTCACTGTAGGGGTCGTTTGCTTGCTAGAATGTCACAGAAGTGAGACGGAAACAGCGACAGTGAACAACCGTAGAAAAGGTTAGTACAAGCAAGTGTTATCTGTGAGATAGAGCCAATTGGGAAATTTTCACCGCATAGGCTCAATGTCAATATAAAGACGTGGACAATCGACGTGAAGGGGAGGCAGCCGGTCTCTCCGAATTCCGCGCGTACGGGTGTAGCAAAAAGAACTTAATGAGGGGGTAAGGTCAACATTTGCGTGGCAGAGTGTTACAAAGTGTAACAACGCAAAGAACGTAAGGCAACACTTAATAGACATATAATGGGCTAGTAACATAAAGAGTGACAAAGTACCGAGGGAAGATAAGGCGAACTAAAATGTTAAATCCAAAAAAAAGCAAGAGAAAAAGAAAAAAACAGACAGTAAAAACAAACAATTGAACTATATGAAGACATCCTAAGGTAGCATAAGGGGTTTTAGTAAGCCTTTTGGATTTTAAATTTCGGATTTATGTGTTGGGTGTAGGGGGCAGATTGTGATGGGAAAAATGAGTGTGAGATGGGAAGCCCCGTCATCGTGGTAAACGGCTGGGGTGTGCAAGACCGGTGACAGGTGCGACGGTAAAAGCCTATACCGCTATGGATAAGATATTTGGGTTGGAAATAATTTTGGTTTGGTTCGTTTGCAATCAGTTTCTCGGGGAGCAATGGAGGCACCAATAAGGGTGGGTAATTTGGGTTTTTGGAATTTGAGATTGTTTTTTTCTTCTGCCCTAAGGACAAACATCCCACGAAAGGCTCTCATTATTGGTTGTGGTGGGCTGGGGGTGCACCCGGGTGGTCCGGCTCGGAAGGGTTGGATTAGGCAAAATGCTGCCAAACAAAAAACAAAAAAGCTGTGAACAAAAAAACAAACCTTTCCCCTACTAGTTTGGTTTTTCTTTGAGTGTTTTGGGCAATTGATACAAAAGTGTCTGGGTTTGTTAATGTACTAATGTGTGGGTGTACTGGCACCTCACTCTGGTAAGGATATGTTGCATTATACGAAAAACGTGAATCTCAACATAGATGGACAACATAAGGACATAATTAATTATAGTTTTTCATTTTGTTTTTACACATACATGCAACCCGCACACACACACTCACTCTCGCTGTCCCCCTCCCCCCCCTCCCCCTCTCTCTCTCCACCCCTCTCTCTCTCAATATGCTAAATGGTAATTATCTGTTAAATAGGCGACACGAATACCAAAGCAAAAACTATGCGTAAGCAACCAATTCTGTATATACACAGGCCTGCCTGCGATATTTGGTGGAAACGATATCCTTGCAGGAAAGACTACCTTTATTCCAAACACCCGTAGCAGGATAGGAAAAAACAAACTGAGTATGAATTTCTGTATTCTGTCGTTGAACATCAAAACCAAACTGAATAAAACTCACTGTTTAGTCCACAGCGACGATGAGGATATGTCCGAATGGCCAGTGTATCCCTGGATGTCAAAGCACATCACACATTCGTACTGGCTGGACTTGCTCTCGTTCATCGTCAAACCTGAAAACTGAGACAAAACCAGATTACTCGTGGATCGATCGCCCTTAAGTCATCTCGTCCACGAGTTTTGGTGGGAAAAGTTTTTTTTTCCTATTCTAAAGGACACAATACAAAAAAGGCTCACTCGTTACTCTGTACGATGATGAAGTGGACGCCAGCTGGGTCTAGATTGGTCGCTGCCTTCATCGATCCGAGAGAGCCGGAGACCTCCCTGACACACTTTCGGGACATGATCATCGCCTTTAGGGTGTGTCAATGTATGCTCGAGAGGTCAAGGCTAATCCCGTTTTGGTGGGACAATAGTCTTTTTTCGTCGTTATCATCTTCGCGGATGCCCTATGTATATTTCCTAATGTGTACTCTAAACAAACCTTTCCAATACGAGCAGGAAATAAAGACTTCCCAGCTTCCCAGCGACGAGTTTCACCTTTTCCCTCGGTGTGGCACTTGAGGGTTCTCTGTCTTTTCTTTTTTTTAGAGGCAAATTGCTTATTTTTGCGCATTGTTTGGGTAATATTCACCCCAAAAATAATGGAGAACACAGAAAAACGGAGATCACAATGGATCTCGCTGACAACTACCAATAACATCACATAACAAATCCATCAGTGGTATACCGACAACCCCCCAAAAAACACGGCGTTAAAAGCTGTACAATCGACCAAAGCCGAGCATACATTGACACATTCTTTTTTCTGTCATTTTTGTGGGGGCCGATCAATAACACTTAATAATCAAGGGAGGCTA
>JADBJO010028077.1:17500-20547 GCA_016801955.1 Conus betulinus
AAAAAAAAAAGTCAATACAAAAAGGTCGGTAGCGACAACGATCAATGTTATAGTCCGTTCTTCAATCACATCTACTGCCCAGTAGATTGGAGCACGGCAACACAGTGGAGGGTGGGGGGGAAGGGGGGGGGGGGGAGGAGGGGAAAGAGATCAAAACACACACTGAGGCAACTGCAGAGGGTGGGAAAGGGGAAGGGGTAGAGGTGGGTCAGTCGACCCTAGAGGCCAGCCAAGCCCAGGGAAGATTGCCCTACCCTATCACTAAGGAGCCGGGGGTGGGGGGGGGGGGGGGTGTGGAAGTGCTCCAATACTTAAAAAAAAAAATCACATGCAGCTGATCTGCAAATAGCTGCAAAAACTCCCCCCTTAAAAAAAAAAAAAAACAGGGGGGGGGGGGGGGGGGGGGTTGACGAAACGCTTGACAAAGTTTGCACCCTGATCCAGGTCCCAAACTCCATTTTGTAAACACTGTACAAACCCCAAACAACAGAATAAATTTCAAATCTATGCCACCCCACCCCCCCCCCCCCCCCCCCTTCCTTCTCGCCTTGATGTAGCCAAAGTATCGCCGGGAAGAGAAACTTGCGTCACTCCTTGCGTGCCTCGCTGGTCTCTCCCCACCCTTCTTCCCTACCACTCCCTCCCCCCTTCATTCGCTGCGAGTGTGGCATAGCAGTGGACGCCAGGGGAGAGGTGGCAGCTCTCCTTTGAGGGACACTGATGTGAGAGATCAGTGTCGGGCGGCGCAGACAACCTTCCAGCCATGTGGGTGACGGCGGGTCTAGCCTGTGTCGCCGGGGACGGCTCCTGGAGATGTGGGGCGATCGGCGAAGGAGCGCTGCCTGACTGCGACTACCGCGGCCTGGAATACCATGCTCTGTTTTGTGGGGAGGCAGACATGGGGGCACTCCTTATGGGGTTGGGCTGAAAAATTGCCCTCACAGCCGCAGTCTGCGAGTACCCCGTCAAGTTTTAGGGATTCATGTAGCGCTCCAGCGACTTTCGTCCTGCTCCCTCCTTGAGGCAGACTCACGCGGCACAGGACCATCGCCACCCGAGCATGAAGAAGGCCGCCCGGTGGTCCTGAAGACAGCCTGATGATGTTTGGGGGACAGCAGGCAAAACACACCGACGGCCATCGTCGGTCGACCAACGAACTGAATTGAACCAACGTTCAACAAACTTGAACCAACGTTCAAGAAGAACATAACCAGAACTGAATCAACGTCAAAGGAACATGAGCTCAGAGAGAGAAATGCGACGACCCCTATTGAAACTACCCACTACTGCCACGCGACAGCAGTTGTTACAATGATGCAGACTATGTCTGCAGTAACCTTGTCATTAAGGGCCTCAGGCCGATAGGACGTTAATCCCACCCTTGAGATACCCTTTATCACCATTCCGGTGAGTAACAGAATTTGGGGAAAACAAAAGTTGTGGTATTTAGAAAACGGAGGTTATCTTTCAAGTTAAGAAAAACGGTTTTATAAAGGAAATAAGGTAGAGATAGTGAATAGGTACTTAGGCTTTACTCTTACAGCTGAAGTGTCAGTTGAATGTGCTGTAGTAGTAGTCCGGAGGGCAAAAGCAAAAGTCGTTGATATTCTTAAAACAATGTGGAGTTTATAAGGAATGAAAATGACAATGTTTTTCAAGTTGTTTGATGCGCAGGTCAAGCCAATGCTGTTGTTATGCTTCGGAAATCTGGGATGTCACTCAATTGAAAAACAATCGACTCTGCACATCTACTTGCATGTAAAAAGATTTTAGGTGTCAGCTTGAGGATTCCAAACATAATGGCATTTGGTGAGACCGGAAGATACCCTTTATATATAGACAGCACTATACCTAGTCTTCGATATCTTCTCTGCAGAAAATGGACATAACACGTTTACCACACCAAGCATATTTAATGCAGCATAATTCAGCACTAAAGAAATCTTAAATACATGTTAGCGAACCGCCAGAGAAACGTGGACAAACGAGTCACAAGACAAAACACGGCGCGTTTCGACCTCTTAGGTCTTTTTCAGGCAAGACACAAAACAAATAGGACAATGCAATTGAACGAATTTTTCACTTTAAAGAGATCAAAGCTCAGTGAAAAAAATTTGTTCATTTTCATTGTCCTATTTGTTTGTGTCTTGCCTGAAGAAGACCTAAGAGGGTCGAAACGCGTCGTGTTTTGTCTTGTGACTCGTTTGTCCACGTTTCTCTCAGCGGTTCGCTAACATTTCTCTAAGATTTGTTTGGATTTCCGCCTGCAGTCGTCTCACTTTGCAACTAGATCAGCACTAAACGCTGAAGCAGAAAGACAGTTGATAACTGGGAGTCATATATTAAAGCACGTTTAGACAGATATGATTTTATCGGAGGTATATGTAAATGGAATAATTAGAGAATTATAAAATATTCTTGAGAATATTCAAAGAATGATAGACTGTTTTTCAACAGACATGGGAATCCAAGATTAAAGATAGTGACAGATTTACATTCTATTCTTTCAAATTACTTCCACACCGTGAACAATACTTATCAATAACCATCGACAAATTTAGATCAGCACTCACCGGATTCAGATTAGGCATAAATGATTTAAAGATAAATAGACGCTACGGAAAAAAAAAATGATTCTGAGGATGTGCAGAGCCCATTTTGTAAGAATAGTGAAGATGAGCTACATTCTCTCTTTCGATGCGAAGCTTACGCATTACTTAGAGATAAATATATCAAAGCATTTAAAGGTTAACTGGTCAACCGAGGTAAAGTGCCGACATGTATTGTGTAGTGGGGAAATCAAAGTCATTCATGATGTAGCTATGTATATTTTTTATGCACTGAGGCACAGGAAGAATATAATTGCTAGTGTGTGTGTGTTGTGTGTGTGTGTGTCTGCGTGCGTGCGTGTGTGAGTGCGCCCCGCGCGCGTGTGACGCGCGGACGCGTGTGTGGTGTGTGTGTGTGTGTGTGTGTGTTTGTGTGTGTGCGTGTGCGCGCGCGCGCGCGTGCGTGTTCCTGTTGTTGATTGTGTATGGGGGTAAGAC
>JADBJO010028078.1:0-2500 GCA_016801955.1 Conus betulinus
GCAGCGTTATACGGCGACCTCGTCCTTGAGAGGGAAGCCATCTGCTTCATGACTAAAACAAGGTAATGATGACGAGTCGGCTGACGCCAAAGGCATGCTTGGAATGCTGCCCAGTTCCACTCGTTCGAGTTTTGCCATGAAGTTTTTTGGTGCAGTGAAGAACGCTTCATGAACATTAGGTTCAGTCTTGATCGCACAGGGGCCTCCTGTGAGGTGCTGGATCAGGCTCTCTGTGTAGCCCAGTGTGTTCTGTGCTTTAGGGATTTTATGAGAGTCCTACTGCTCTAGTGGCTTTTGGTGCCGGCTCCCTGATGTGCATCTCCCACGTGAAGTTGGGGAGTGATGGTCACGCCCAGGAACTTGGCTTCCTTGCTGGGAAATATGAGCTGGTCAGCTACTCTTATGTGGTAGTCATCCAGGTCCGTCCTCCTGCATTTTGTGAAGGCACTTAGGACTGTCTTCTCAGCCGAAAGTTCGAAAAGCCGTTGTCCTTCATGTTGGACTGGATGTTGTCTATGTCCTTTTGGTACTGTCTCATTTGGCTTACTCTGTGTGTCTCCATCATGTCGACACCGCCCCAGATGGCCAAATCGTCGGCGATTAGGGAAAGCGCTGGCTAATTTGGTCTTGGTCTGAGGGACTTCTTGATATCATGCAGCATGATACTGAAGAGGGTGGGTGCCTATCACACTGCCCTGTGGCACGCCCATGTCTAGGGTGTGCATCCGGGATACGGAAGGGTCCCACTTTCACTGCCATTTCTCTGGAGTCCACGAAGGTTGAAATGAAACTGGTACATCCGGCCTCTAATGCCGAGGGGCGCCGATCTTGTCCAGAAGTTGTGAATGCCAGACTGTGTCGAAGGCCTTCTTGATATCAAAGCAGGCACCGCACTGGGCATTTCCATTATAAAGACGTCAAGAGACATAACTGCTCCCTGGTAGTTTGCGTTGTGTAATGGGCCCTGGATGGACATGACACGACAGATCCTCGTTATGGGAGCGTTTACATCAACGGCAGAATCCCTACTTTGTGTTGTGTCGCATGCTCTCTAACGTTGGTAGATTCTAACATAAAGAATGGAGGGAAAACCTACACTATACGAGGACTGCCACCTAAGTCACTTCCCCTGATTTAGTAGTCATATGCATACACAGGTGTCCAGAAATGTTTAAATCATAATTGGATGAAGGTTCTGAATTAACTAACGATCCCAATGATCGTTCAAGCTCAATATTAGCTTTCTGAAATCTCTTTACCCATCTCTCTACTGATTAGGGTTTAAATGGTTCAGAATTAATCATTGAAAATCTAAATTGTGTGGCCCTTCACGCCCTACGTCTCCCGGTGCTCCTCCACGGTCGACCTATACTTTCGATATCTTGTCCTTAAGTCTATGGCCTTGGTTTGATTCCGTCGGAGTCACCCGTTATTGCTAATTCACGAGGGCTGTCGCTGGACGGACGAACGTGGTCGCGCCCTCCGGAGATAGAGCTTGCTCACGCCGACTTCGAGGCTAAGCAATGATAGTCGTCAGTAGAGGGCTTAGAAGTGGTGTACCTGGTATGCTGGATCAGAACAGACACCACTGAACTCCACCGAACGTGACTAGATGCGAGCAGTTGCAGTGTCTCCTCCGGTGAGTTACCTCTTGAGCGATTTGACATTGACTTGACTGCTCCCCGTGAATGCCGGTGGCGGGTGCTGCGGCAGGCTGGGCCGGACTGTGGCTGTGGACCGCGTGCGAGTGTGGTGTGTGTGCGTGTGCGTGTGTGGTGTGTGTGGGTGTGTGTGTTGTGCGTGTGTATGTTGTGCGTGTGTGTGGTGGTGTGTGTGTGTGTGTGTGTGTTTGTGGAATGAGCAGCGTTGTGCATGGCCACTAAGGTCGCACAGGAGACGGAACAGAAAAAGGCCTTGGGCACCTTTAAATGTGCTGGAACACCAGTAACACCAAGAAACAAGATTTTTTTTTCTTGTAAAATTGAAATGAAAAAAAAAATTCCTTCCTCACCAGTTCCCCATCGCACAAAAGAAAGGGAGGCAAACCTTCTCCGCTTTGTATCTCTCCACTGAAGAAGCAGCGCCTGGATGAATGTCAATACTCTGCACCACTCTCTCCGTCTTCGGTTATCTCGGTAAAGACGGCTCCAGAAGAATCGATGGAGCGCCTCTGCACTGACATGCGCAGTCGTTCACCGGAAGAGACATGGTCTTCGATGTCACTTCTGGTTTGTCTGAAATAAAACTTCATATGATGAAAACAGAAGACAAAACAAAACAAAAAATAATGAAATAAATATAACAAAAATGAAAAAAAAATGACAAAAAAGAAAAAAAAAAGAAAGAGGAGGTGGGTGGTGGTGGATGAATGATGGTGTTTCCGTGCGCGCGCGAGTGTGTGCATGCGTGCATGTGTGTGTGTGTGTGTGTGTGTGTGTGTGTGTGTGTGTGTAAATAAAAGAGACAGACTGACAGACAGAGAGGGAGACAGAAAAACAGA
>JADBJO010028078.1:7500-12500 GCA_016801955.1 Conus betulinus
TGACAGTGACAGATGTCACAGTGCCATGACAATGACAGATGTCACAGTGCCCACGACGATGACACAATGACAGACGTCGGAGTGTTTTGACAATGACAGATGTCACAGTGCCATGACAGTGACAGATGTCAGCGTTCCGTGACAATGACAGATGTCACAGTGTCATGACAATGACAGGTGTCACAGTGCCATGACATTGACAGACGTCAGAGTGTTTTGACAATGACAGATGTCACAGTGCCGTGACAATGACAGATGTCAGAGTGCCATGACAATGACAGATGTCACAGTGCCACACGACAATGGCAGATGTAACAGTGCCACGACAATGACAGATGTCAGCGTGCCGTGACAATGACAGATGTCACAATGCCATGACATTGACAGATGTTACAGTGCCATGACCATGACAGATGTCACAGTGCAATGACAATGACAGATGTCACAGTGCCATGGCAATGACAGATAGATGTCACAGTGGCATGAGAACGACAGACGTCGGAATGTTTTGACAATGACAGATGTCCAAATGCCATGACAATGACAGATGTCACGGTGCCATTACAGTAACAGATATCAGAGTGCCATGACAGTGACAGATGTAATGAATGCCATGACAGTGACAGATGTCACAGTGCCATGACAATGACAGATGTCGGAGTGCTATGACAGTGACAGATGTAATGAATGTTATGACAGTGACAAATGTCAGAGTGCCATGACAATGACAGATGTCACAGTGTCATAACAGTGACAGATGTCAGAATACCATGACAGCGACAGATGTCGGAGTGCCATGACAATGACAGATATCAGGGTGCCATGACAATGACAGATGTAATGAGCACCATGACAGACAGTGACAGGTGTCAGAGTGCCATGACAATGACAGACGTCACAGTGTCATGACAATGACAGACGTCGGAGTGTTTTGACAATGACATATGTCAAAGTACCATGACAGTGTCATATGTCAAAGTACCATGACAATGACAGATGTCAAAGGGCCATGACAGTGACAGATGTAAAAAAATGCCATGACAGTGACAAATGTCAAAGTGCCCTGACAAATGTTCATAATGCCACAACAGTGACAGATGTCGCAGTGTCATGACAGTGACAGATTAATGTGTGCCATGATAGTGACAGATGTCAGAGTGCCATGACAGTGACAGATGTCGCAGTGCCATGACAGTGACAGATGTGGCAGTGTCATGACAGTGACAGATGTCGCAGTGCCATGATAGTGACAGATGTCAGAGTGCCATGACAGTGACAGATGTCGCAGTGCCATGACAGTGACAGATGTGGCAGTGTCATGACAGTGACAGATGTAATGAGTGCCATGATGGTGACATGTCACAGTGCCAAGACAGTGACAGATGTGGCAGTGTCATGCCAGTGACAGATGTGGGAGCACTATGACAGCCATGAAATATGGGCTGGCACACCCATGGGAACGCTTCCGTGGAGGTTCTGTCGTGTCACATCCAGTGGCCACTATACAATGCATTTGCCAGGAAGCGGTTATGTCCCTTGAGATCTTAAGGGAATGGTTTGTGCGACGCCTGGCTCTACATGAACTTAGTGCAGGCATCAGGGGTGGCGCAGGATTGCTCCCAGCTGGTTGGTTCGGCAATTGAGGACAGTACTTCTCTTGATCCCAGCCGTACCTTCGGGTGTGTCTTTTCTTTTCTTCTTCTTTCGGTCTGACCAGCGCGTTGGGCTAATGTGCAGGTCAGACATCTGCTAAGTCGTAGCCTGAAGACCCTCTTCTTCAATTCTCTCATCTCAGTCATTTATTCGTTTTATCCATCAGCTCTAAATCACGCGCAGTGTGGTCTCAAAACTTAACGGATGTGGTGTAGCGTATATGGACTAGTCCGCACACAGAGACATCTCCTTGATGAAACTGAAACTGACACTGGAATTTCTTCTTGTGTGGGTGTTTGTACTCTGTCACCCCCAGTGTTCTGCCAGCGGAAAGGTAGAAACGGAAAGCACTTCTGTCTCAGTTTTATTCATAGTTGTAACGACGGCCTCTCGCAGAGGGCACAGAAGACCTCACGGCCAAAGCTTGGCCGTGACTGGATGTGCGGTACTCTACTAACATGGGCCATTACTATTTTCAGGACTGCAACCACGTAGAAAAGAAATATCTACGAAATAAACAAAACAAACAAAACCCCTCTATCCTCCCTCCCCTCCCCCCTCCATTTATAACACATAACGTGACCTTCTGGAGTACAAATGTCAGATTCAGGGGTTAAGGGATGGAAGGGGGGTGTTTTTGTTTTTGTTTTAAACTGGAAGCCTTTTTCTTTTTCAAACTTTCAACTAATGACTGGAGAACTTTGAAAAGAATCTTCCACGATATGCCGTTGCCCATATATACAGAGGACATGTCCTTTGATTTTGTTCGGCAATGTTTTCTAAACACTTTATTTTAAACAACAACAACCTCTGAATCACACATTTGTACAAACACATTTTCAAATTCTGGAATTTTTCTCCTCCATAAAATTAAGAAATATGAAGAATGGGTTTTGAATAGGGAAACTGGAAAACGTTTGACAGAGTTGGCAAAAAAGTAAGATATCCACCAAATATATCCGCAAAATACATCTTGCAGTTCACGAGTAACCAAAATGTACTTAAAGCAAAAACAAACGAAGCAAAAAGATAAACAATATTCAGGACAATGAAAACGAACGAAGAGCAAGCAACGCCCTTATCGCCAAATTTGAGGCCCATTCTGCGCCAAATTTCTTCGTTGCCATTGTCTTCAGTGTTGTTTATCTTGCCTGAGGAGACCAAATAGCTCAAAAAGCGTCGCTTTTTTTTTTTTTTTTTTTTTTTTTTTTGTCTGTCTTGTAATTTGTTTGTCGCTTTTGTCCAGCGGAATAGTATCTTTTGTGTGTTTTAATTTTGTTCCAGTTTCCGCCTGCAGTCACGTCACTTTGAAACAAACCCAATGCAGCCCATTTCATTCTCAGATAAGTCAACCATATACAATCAAAGACAGTAGCCATCTACTTCTTTCACAGCTGAGTCTGACTCAACTGACCAGATGATGACAGAAACAATGTTTCAGTTTCAGTTTCATCAAGGAGGTGTCATTACGCGCGAACTAGACCATAATCGCTACACCACATCCGCTAAGTTTCCTGACCACACTTCGCATGATTTAAACCTGATGGATAAATGGATTAATGACTAAGATGAGAGAATTGAAGAAGAGGGTCTGGTGGCTGCTACGACTTAGCAGATGTCTGACCTACAGCATTAGCCTATCAACGTGCTGGTCAGACCTTGTGTAACCTACCTGTTAATGGTTGAGCCATTATTATCATTGTATGTATGTGTGTGTGTGTGTGTGTGTGTGTGTGTGTGTGTGTGTGTGTGTGTGTGTGTGTGTGTGTGTGTGTGTGTGTGTGTGTGCATGGGAGTGTGGGCATGCTCCTGCACGCACGCATCAGCACATGTATGTGTGTATGTGTGTGTATGTGTGACTGGGTGTATGTGCGTATATGCATGTGTGTGTGCGCATGTGCGCGTTCGTGTGTTTTTTCTTGTGTGTTTGTACGTGTATGTGTGTATGTATGTGCGCGTGCACGAGCACGCATGTGCACGTGTGTGTGCGCAAGTGTGCGTGAGTGTGATTACGTTTTTGATTATATGTGGGAAATGAATGTTCAGAGGATGACAGAAGAAGAAGAAGAAGAAGAAGAAGAAGAAGAAGAAAGAAGAAAACAACAACAACAACAACAACAACAACACAACAACAACAACACCACCACCACCCACCAACAACACACACACACTTCTATGGAATCTCCACTTTACACATCTCCATCGCCCCCGCCGATGCTCACATACCCACCAGCGCACACACATCTACAATAACAGTAACAAACAGTAACAATGGCATGTTATGAATTGTAACCTGAGGGGAAAAAAAGGAACAGATTCTTTGGAGTGAAAACAAACAACAGAAAAAAGACAGCACAGTAAAGAGACACACTTAATGAAAAACAGGGCAGAGGAAGAGGGAGGCTGGCGGTGAGAAAACCAAAAGTGCAAGAAAAAAGAACAGAAAATGGAAAATTACTATTATAGAATTTTCTGCAGGTGGGCACACAACTTGTACTAAAAGATCTCTCTAGCATCGCCCTTAAGAGAGGAACTGAAAACACACACACACACACACACACACACACACACACACACACACACACACACACACACACACACACACACGTAGGGTTATTCTTGCTCCCACAATGACATAATTCCATGCACATAACTCTTTACGAATACTGCTTACAACACCGAATCGTCTTGCAGAAATGATGACACAAAGCACACAGGACAAATTACGAGACACCCACACACCCATCCACGCCCCCCCCCCCCCCCCCTTACCCCACACACCCCACACACACACACACACACACACACACACACACACACACTCCCCCCCCCACCCCCCCCCTAAAAATGTTCCAAGCTTGCCCACATACCCTTACCTAACACGACCACACTGCAACAACAACTGGAGAAATGCACAAACACAAATCAACATGTATTCAAGACTGACTTATCGGTCTTGAATAATGGTTAGACAAACACACAGATGGACAGTGACAAATACAGGTAACCTGTTAAGAACAAACAAACAAACAAACAAACTTACTGAGGAAGAGCTGAAGCAAGGGAGAGCACTGCCGTCACGAGCAAGACGTTCATCTTTGTTAGGAGTCTCATGGCGAATCAGTCTGGGTGGAGATTAACAAACCAGAGAGAGAGAGAGAGGAGAGAGAGAGAGAGGAGAGAGAGAGAGAGAGAGAGAGAGAGAGAGAGAGAGAGAGAGAGAGAATGACAATGAAAACGGTAATGATTCTTTACTTTATAACGGTAAATGTATTGGCTTACTTAGCCGTTTTTTCATATTTACCGTTACTATTCTTCGATACTAGTAAGAGAGAGAGAGAGAGAGA
>JADBJO010028079.1:0-20546 GCA_016801955.1 Conus betulinus
CTGGATTTTCTGTAATCAGGCTCCCATTTCGGCTTTAGCTTCCTTTACTCGTTTATACTCAGTGGATTACTGACGACTTTTCTTCCTGAGCTTAATTGTTACTAAACGGTTGTTTGATTTCGTCGGTTATTTTTTTTGTTTCTTTTTTTTGATCCAATTTTCAATGCCATGCCAAGAGAGAGAAAAGGGGGGGGGGGGGGGGGTTTGTGAGGAGAGTGAGAGAGAGAATTACAAGACAAGCTGCGGGTAAAGAGACGAGAGAGTTACAGAGACTAGAGAGCGAGAGACAATGATGTGTGAGAGAGAGAAGAGAGAGGAGAAGATAGGAGAGAGAGATACAGGAGACAGAGACAGAGAGTAGACCGAGACAGAGAGAGAAGAGAACAGAGACCGAGACAGAGATTTCCCTTCCACCCCTCCACCAACTATCTCTCTCGTCCATTCAACGCTCCGACACGACAAGCAGCCCACATCCTCAGGTTTCCCCATCACCGTTGCAAGCCTGTTCCGTTCATCCCCCCCCCCCCCCCCTCCCTCGCCCCCCCACCCCCACCCCCACCCACATATCACAACGCCCCACCTCAACCACCCCCCACCCCCCACCCCCCCTGGGCGACTAAGCCAGAAGACGAAATGGACACCACAACTCACACACATCGATAAATGATCCCCCCGGTGGAAAGCGAGCAAACCGGCCCCGAGGGGTAATGGCCCAGTGCTGTTTCTGTGTGACTCAACCCTCTGCCGCTTGGTCCTTTTTCGAGCCATGTCCCACTGTCCCCTGCGGTAGCTGTCCGCTATTTTTGTCAGCAATCTGGAAAGGACCCAGCCGGAACATTGCTTGTTGCGAAGAAGAAGGGATTCGTAATGGCTCACACCTGGGGGTCGAGATCCGTTTCTGTCCACGTGAGAAAACCAACTCTGTTTGTGTGGTCATATTGTCTGTGGCCATAATGCCTGCGGCTGTGTCCTTTTCGCTCCGAGTTTGTGTAACGCCTCAAAATCTCTCCTCTCTCTTCCTCTCCCCTCTCTCTCTTCCTCTCTCTCATCTCCGACTCCACCCCATCTCTCAAGCGACGCCCCTCTCCAAGTCTTCCACCATCTCTCTCTCCCTCTCCGTCCTCTACTCTCGCTTAAGAGAGTCGACAGATTTGCTAATATTTTGTTTCCGATAAGACTGTCATAACGCTTTTTGAATTTGTTCTAGTATGTGTTCACTTGAAGTTCATGGATTTGCCAACATGATTATTGGGTTTAACTCCTTGGGAAATTGCTTTTCCTAATTACTGAAACAGTGCTGATGTCTTTGTTAGGTTTCCCTACTTTTTGTTGGGTTATGTTCAAGATAAACGAAAGAAAGCATAATAAATAAGGGCAGATAGCTCAGTTGGGTAGAGCGCTGGACTCGTGGATCCTGGAGATTGCAAGGTTCGAATCTCCGCCCGGCCGTTTCGGTACAAGGGGAATTTTTTCCCCTAGGAGTTAACATTGGTTCTGAGCTCCATTTCCCCATTACAGTCCTTCGAATGACACTATAAAACTGAGGTTTCCAGTTGTATGGTTCATACATGGAACCTCGGTTTATATAGTCCATTTTTCATTAATTATACCGCACTCCACGCAAAACATCTGTGCACACCACGTAAAATCAATCACCAAAGGTTGAAGATCTGAAGAGAAGGCCAATTTTGCCGTTGGTATGGATGACACGTTTTACACATAGCATGCACCCTGCGTAAAGAACTGGAGGAAGTAGGGAAAGTGAGTGAAATATATTCGACATTGACTGGATGACACGGGAAACGACTGAATGAAGCGCCAGCTGGCAGCTCTTCAGTCGGCACTACTCAGGTTAGGCACTCCGTTGTGTAAACGAGTGTTTGATTTGCAAGCACTTAGTCTCTAGTCCCCACCCCTCTTTTTTCTTTTAAGTTTAAAATCTTTGCAAAGTCATTACTATGATGATGGAAGAATTGTTAGCTTGTACTTGTTTTTCCCCCACTTAATTTTAATTGTTCAGCTAATAATAATAAAACAATAAATTCCAAGGATAAGTACGGAGCACCATTCCAGCAACTTACAGAGTTGATATTCGAAACCTGATTTTTTCTCCTCAGTGACCGCGGAAAAGTGGTAATTTGACTCTCTCTGCCTTTTCGGTTTTAAGAAGAAGAAATACTATACCAGAAAAAGGCTGGGTTTGAGTTTTCAAAAAACTAACCAAAGGTGCCACCTAAGAAGCAAAAGAAAATCATGAAAGAGCAAAACAAGCTACATTTTCTTGTGAAAGTAGAAAAATATAAAAAGATAACCTCTTAAGACACAAGTGCTGAGGGCCAGTTTCTTGGAATGAATCCGCAAGGGACTAAATTACAATAAAACAATAAATTCCAAGGATAAGTACCGAGCACCATTCCAGCCACTTACAGAGGGAACTTAAAGAGCAAGTAACCTTTTGGTCTCGTGCTGTGTGAGGGAGTTCCGTCTTAAGAAACAGCCATGACAGGGTTGAGTGTCGTATAACTTAATGCCGGAACATTGGGAGCGAGAGCCCACATAGTCGAACACGACGAGCGCTCTAGTCTGTTTTTGTGTTGTTAAAAATTTCACAGGAAATGGGTAGAAATGTTTGGACACTTGCTTCCATTTCTCTACACGCACCATAGTGCAATCGGATTTGAAAGCCATTTTCGTCGGCACGATGGACTATCGATTTCGGTGAACGGAGAGGATGGGGGTGAGGGAGTGGGGTAAGGGTGGGGGGTGGGGGTCACGTTGCGAGAGAATGCGAGAACCAATCTTGCCCCAATTGGGCATTGTGAAATACCACAGCAGGTGCGTGCCATGCGATTCGGTGCTTCCTCTCAGGTAATAGCTCTGGAACATGAATCTTCATCGTATTCTTGTCCTTCCTGTTTTTCGTTCTTTTGTTCTGTTTGAAAAACCAAGATTAAGAACCTAAAAAAAAGCAAGAACAACAACAACAACAACAACAACAACAACAGCAGCAGCAAGAGAATAGAAAGAAAGAGACAAGAATGAATGAATGAATGAATGAATGAATAATAATGAAATGAAATTAATGAAAGAGAGAAATGAAAGAGTTTAATGAAAAGAGAGAAAGAAAAAGAAAGAAAGAAAGAAAGAAAGAAAGAAACAAACAAACAAACAAACCGATCCCACATCTTCCATTAAAATGTATGACACGACAAATGACTGATAAGTCGAAGGACAAATCGAATAATTTAGAACATTTCCGTGGGTTTTCTGATTGAGTAAGCGTATTTAAAAAAAAAGTCCAGGCATATTTTTTTTTCAGCTTAACAGAATTGTATCACTCGTAATGTGTCAAAGAGAGCCGTCGGCCAAGCGTCCATACAGACGTCTTGGGTTTTGTGCTGGCTGTTGCAGAGGAAAGCTATGTAAGCTAGTTGTTGTTGCTTTTTTTTCCCCCCTCTAAATTGGTCTAAAATTTAAAAAAAAAAAAAGGACAAGAAAGAAAAGAAGATGTTCACATGCCGGGTACTTGATTGGAGCGGTGCATAGAGCTTTCACTGACACAAACATGAACATCTGAGATCGGCCGTCTTTCTGTCCACAAAATCAAACAGTTATAAATCATATGCGGTGTGCACATGTGTGTGTGTGTGCGTGTGTGTGTGTGTGTGTGTGGGGGGGGGGGGGCGTGCAATGTATGTGTGTGTGCTGGAGTGTGTGCTGGTGTTTGTGTGTGTGTGTGTGTGTGTGTGTGTGTGTGTGTGTGTGTGCTTGCGTGTTGTGTGTGTGTATGTGTGTGTGTGTGGTGTGTGTGTGTGTGTGTGTGTTGTGTGTGTGTGCATCTCTGTGTGTGTGTGTGTGTGTGTGTGTGTGTGTGTGTGTGTGTGGTGTGTGTGTGTGTGTGTGTGTGAGTGCGTGCAGTGACATACAGACATAACATATAGACAGACAGATAGAGGCAGAGAGACAGAGATGCCATTAGGAACGCACTTATTCAGCTAGATATTCTCCTGCAAAGTAAAATCCGGTCAACCCTAGATTTGTATTTCATGAGTAGACGCAGTAGAAATAGCACAAAGAGGTGGTTCAAGAATAGTATTACAGCAGCAGCAGCAGCAGCAGCAGCAGTAGTAAGTAGTAGTAGTAGTAGGTGTAGTCGTAGTAGAATTTTGTAGTAGTAGTAGTCGTAGGAGTAGTGTAGTAGTTGTAGTAGTAATAGTTGTTGTTTTTGTTGTTGTTGTTGTTGTTGTTGTTGTTGTGAAGGTTGTAGCAGTAGTGGCAGTTACTAGTACCACTACGCGCTAGAATTTTTTTGCTACTTACGCTAATCATATAGGTCTGCTTTTCAATATCAACATGAAAAAACACACAAACACACACACACACACATCACACACAACCACACACACACACGACACACACACACACACACGCACGCACGCACGTGCACTCATCCGCACGCACGCACCACACACACACCACACACACACACACACACACACACACACAACACACCTGCCAAGAAGTAGTCAAAGATCAAAAGTCTAAGTTCCCTTGGCCATTTTTTTCTGCCACACACACCACAAGAGAGGGAGAGAGGAGAGAGAAGGAGGAGAGAGAGACGAGAGAGAGAGGAGAGAGAGGGTGAGAGAGAGAGAGAGAGAACAGAGAGAGCGAGATAGATGAGAGAGTGACGGAGGACGAGAGAGAGGAGAGAAGGAGCTTGTGATGAACAGATACAAACAGAGACAGGGACATATAGACAGACAAACCAGAGAGACAGAGACAGGAGAGACACAAGAACAGAACACAAAGATAGAGAGACAGAGACAGAGAGACAGAGAACACTGATTCTCACGCAACCCACCTGCTGCGTATTTCACAATGCCTAAATTCGGCCAAGATTGTTTCCAGAGTTCTCTGGCAGCGTGAATGCCTACCCTCTCAAATCACCAAAATCAATGCTCGCTCTGCGCCAAGAAACGGCCATCAATCTAACTGCACTGTGCTTGCTGATTGGAGAGAGAGAGAGAGAGAGAGAGAGAGAGAGAGAGAGAGAGAGAGAGAGAGATAGAGATAGGAGAGAGAGGAGAGGGAGAAAACAAGAAGCTATTGTCCAGTGATGCGGTTCAGTTTCTGGTCAAATCTGACAGAACCAAACCACGTTTGTAGTCATGTGCGCGATCTCATTGAAGATTTTCCTGCTGTGAGGGGCATGTTCACACAAAACATGCTTTTTCGAAACGGGAGGATTTGTCAGTCGCCCATTCACCGCTGGTATGGACACACACACACACACACACACACCCACACACACACACACACACACACACACACACACCACTTTTGCATCAAGAGAGAGGCAGTGAAAAGAAAAGAGGAGAGAGAGAGAGATAGAGAGTCGAGAGAGAGAGAAGAGAGAGTGAGGAGTTGTGTGTGTTTGAGCGGGTGTGTTGTGAGACGAGAGAGAGAGGAGAGAGGAGAGAGAGAGAGTTTTGAGATTACAACCAGAGCGCAACATTTTAAGTGATTGCGAAGCGCATACCACGCTTGCGCAACACTACACGCACATGCATGCACGCACACACACACCACATGCATGTGCACACGCACTCAACTCACCCACTTTGCGCGCGTGACACACACACACCACACACACACACACACCCACACACACAACACACACACACCACACACACATACGCACGCACGTGCGTGCGCGAGCACCCACCACACCCACACACAATCTCAGAACGCACACAGGACATTCATGCACGCACATACGCACACAGCCAGTAGAGGATAAAGAGAGTAGAGAGTAGAGCGAGGGGGGAGAGAGGAGAGAGAGTGAGAGAGAGAGAAGAGAGAGAGAGAGAGAGGAAAAGGGAAGAGAGAGAGCAAATAATTGATTGTGGTGACGAATGTAGTCCCCACCAGTACTTGAAGGTGTACGTGGATCAGAACGGGAAACGAAGTGAAGACCAACACATTTTGGGTCTTTTGCTGGGTCAGGGGTGTAGGTGTTACCTTGGCTTTCAACGGCCACCGTATTTTATGAATCCCAAACCCCGACACCGACACACACCCGACACACTAGCAAGACACACACACACACACACACACCACACACACCACACACACACACAGCACACACACACACGGTCTCTCTCCTCCCTTCTCTCCTCCTCTCTCTTCTCTCTCTCACACTCACACGCTCACACGCACCACACTCGCACACACCCACACAACACACACGGACGCAGCACCAACACAGCACAACCCACACACACACACCACACTACACACACAGCGACAACTGCGTGCACGACACACGACACACCACACACCACACACACACACACACACACCCCACATGCAAGTGCATTCACACTACCACGCACATGCACTCCCGCACGCTCTATGTCTTTCAGATCCTCTCTCCTCTCTCTCTCTCTCTCCCTCTCTCCTCTCTCTCACACACACACACACACACACACACCCACCACACACCACCACACACACACACCACACACACCACACAGAGACAGAAACAAACAGACGAGAAACAGAGCAGAGAGGCAGAGAGAGAGCAGAGTCAGAGAACAGAGGGTGTAAACACTGTTTAAGAGGTTCAGCCAGAGCGTAACATTCCTAGCGATGTGGCAGGAGGTGGCATTCCAGCCAGAGAAGATTTGTAAGTTGAATGGCTAAAGAAAAAGGAAGGCATGCCTGGAGCGGGGCTGTGCTTCTAATGATCTCAGTTTGTGAGCCTGTGCACTCTTGTGTGTCCTCTACTGTCTACTCATCTCTATTCTCCATTGTTCCTGTGCCTCTAGCTGTTCTCTCTCTCTCAATCTCTCTCTCTCTCCTCTCCTCTCCTCTCTCTCCTCTCTCTCTCTCTCTCTCTCTCTCTTCTCTCTCTGCGCTTTTGAAAGCACAGTCCAAATCACGACTCGACTCTATGGCCGCTTTTCTCCCTGGTACTGGCCACAGACTCCACATACACCTCTACACTTTTTCCGATGGGTACTTCTGTGGCGCCTCCTGCCAGAGTGTAACATTCAAAGTGATGTGGCAGGATGGTACTATCTGTTTTGTTGACTGGTGGCTGGCATAAGTCAGTGTTCTTAATAAATGGCGCACAGATCAGCTAACATTTGATATTAGTATCGCTTGGTTTTTCGAAAGGTGGCCAATGTCCTTCCCCGCCTGTGCCGTTGAAAGCATGGGCAAGTGACGCCGTTCTTGTGGTTATGAAAGGATGTCATTTAACGGTTAGCGATGTTAAGAAAAAAACCCAGGACCTGTCGAGAATTCTAGTATAATGATCGAAGATCTTGGCACGACTGTCATAATCTGTTTGGGCCGAGATGGGAAACCAGCAAAACAAACTCATAAGTGGAAAAAAAATCATGAAGTGCAAGATCAAATATCTTCCCAAACAGCCGAGATTAGGAATTCAAATCGCAGTTCTTGGCAGTGATTCTATGAAGTGCTAAAAAAAAGGACTAATGTATGGAGGATACAACAAGAAGTCTACCATAAAGCGTGGCGAACAAACAGCAGCCACGGAATCACTAGAAAAATTTGTTCGGAAGGTATAGAGAACACACTAGACGATGATTAGAATCAATGAAGACGAACAGGCCTCCAGAAGTGATAATTAGAAATGTGTCAACATCAAGGGAAACTCCTGGATCCGGGACTGCTATCCTTGCGCAGAAACAGTCATCGGCCAACTTCCGATCCTTGAGCAGAAACAATCATCAGCCAACTTTGGCGTGTGAGGAAATGTTTTGGTTTTGTGAACATTAAGCGCTTCAGTGATTATGTTATGAAACTACGCTTGGCACACTTATCACTTGACAGTGTACAGAATAATTCGTGCAGTTTATGCAATGTGATTGAGGACGAAACGCGTTTCATTTATTCTTGTCCTTTATACAAAGAAACCAGAAGGAGGTGCTTAAAGTATGAGAAAGCACAATCCCTACTTCGCATAGCAAATGTGACGACGACGTGTTTGACGCAAGAAACCTGAGACAGTATCTTTTCTGAGTAGATAAAATGTGAACTGATTTTATGGAGAACTCAGGAACAGTAATGTGTCCTGCCAACAGAGCAAAACGGCGCATGCGCCTTATTGCTGACGTTCATTAATTAAATCGTCTTTTTAGTTCTATTTCACTGTTTGTTTACAACCTGGACCCTATGGCCCGTAGAATTAAACTTCTCCTCTCTCTCTCTCTCATCTCCTCTCTCTCTCTCTCTCTCTCTCCGCTCTCTTTAAAGGACGCGAGTCTTCACTGTCCCTTCTTTAATTAACACTTGCGCCTTGGTAGTTTATCGCCCTTCTTTTATGAAAAAAGATTTTGGCCTTTTTTAAACATTTGCTCTTCTACCTTATTTTGCATTGTAAAGGATGATGGTAACGAGTATAGAACAGCAGGAGCACCACCAGCCAAAGCACCGGGGGCAACAACCTCAACAAACCTTGGTTACTACATAATATCAATACCCACCCTCGTCTGTCCTCACTAGAACCTGAAAAAACCTAACGCTGGATTCGGCGACAGAGACCAAAAAAAAAAAAAAAAAAAAAAACATCCTAATCCCACCCACACCCGTTCCAAAGCAGGCAACTCTGAGTAAATCAATACGCCAGTGCGAATTCCACACGTCAAAACCTAATAGACTACAAATGTCTAACCCCTTGTCCCATTGTGTCCAAAACCAAGGCCAGCAGAAATCGATATAGACCGGGCGAAACAAAAATACCAAACGACATCAGTTCACCACCCGTTGTCAAGCAGGGCAGAAATAAATCTGGTCCCTACGGGATCCTGACCATCGGTGGCTTGATGTTCTACCCTTGCCCATATGTGTCCAAAACCAAGGCCCAGGAGAAATCGATATCCGGGCCAGTACCAAACTGGTCAGGTTCCCATTTGTCAACAGGCACAATAAAGCAGGTCCCTACGGGATCCTGCCATCGGGGTGATCTTCTCTGCCCGTATCTGTCCAAGGGGTCCAGTGGCTGCTGAAGCAGAGGCACACTAAGCCACAGGCAACAGCTGAGGTGTGTAGGCGTGTGCAAGCCATGGAATGGAAAAACCCAGGAGTTTTGACATTTTTTTCAGTGCCTGGCTGGCGATGAAAGCCATAATCTCTGGTCAAGTCTACTACCTGAGTGGGATGCTGATGGAGGGAGTTCATGTAGGAAAAACACGATGAGTGTATCTACATAGGTATGGTAGGGTCAAATACCCTTCGCTTTTTTTTTCGAACAAAAACCTTTAGTGGCTGGTCTGTTGGGATAGTGTATTATACACTGATTGGATAGGTGAGTAATTGGCATGTATCTATAGGTAAATAAATAATAGAAACAAGACTGACAGGTAGATAGATACATATATTGATATTTTGGATTGATAGATAGCAGACAGACAGCTAGCTAGATAATAATAGATGATAGATGGATGGATGGTATGTACGGACAGGTGACGGACGGACAGAGATAGACAGACAGTACAGACAGATATATAGATAGAGATTCTTTTTTTAAATCGGCCGGACCAGGATGTTGTGTAGTTACAGCACTCTGTCTCAATGGTCATTATGGACTGTCCAGTCACTGTCCGACTTCTACGAAATGAAACTATTACACACACGAAAAAAAAATACGGAAACAAAGCACCACGGTGGACAAAAAAAGCAAAACAAAGTCATGAAGTATTATACAGAACAACCATAAGTAGTGGATTTCCTATTTATACTTCCCCTGTCATGGTGGTGCTGTTGTTACCCGTGAGAGATGACAAGCACACAGACACTTCGCCAACACACTCAAGGCGGCATCCCACCAACTATTCAAGACCAACATGTTACTAGTACTACGAATCAACAATATATTAATACTTGTGTATTTAATGATTATCATCCAAGTAAAGAACGAGACGAACTAGAACTGGCCTCGGAGGAAGCGCGTGCGACGGCCCCCTGTTTCGAATGAAACGGATTCGGGTTTTAATCTGGCGATCTTCTCCAATATTTCATGAGTTCTCTCTTCGTGTCAAAAATCTGTCTTTCCACCTAGTTTTAACACAAGCGGTGTAATATTTTTTGTATACTACTACTGCAACGGATCCTGAATTCGCCCTTTCATCCGGATTCGTATTCTGTGTGGAATCCGCACTTAAATTAATGTCTTCGTGCTTTCCACAAAGTTTACTTAAAATCACGAGTCCCTACGGCATAAAGTGATTAGTGTGGCGGATTTCCCGGCGGGAAAATCGTGTTTTTGATTCAATCACAGAGACAATTTATTTTCGGGATATTGCTCTCTGCCCCCCCGACCGGCTCCTACCCACTGATGAGCTTCTTCTCTATCGGTTAAGCTGGGGAAGAATGGGGGACGACACAGTCCAGGTTCACGCAATACCTGGAAGCGTCCTCTGGCGAGTGGTTGGTAAAAATTTTTCATCAACCATGAAGGGGTCTGTATCTCGCGGGGCCTCGGTTGACGCTGGGGTATACTATGAGTATAGCCCGGACGTGCAGGTCTCAGATAAACTGCGGAACTCCAAAGCTCATCTTCTTCATTGGCATCACTCGTTGATCAGCATAAGGAAAAAGTCAAATCGGAACTGGTATTGATTGTAGTAATCTTGTTGAATTGATCCTACGTTTACTCCTTTGATTTCGGATCAACACAAATTAAGAACTCTCGCTCTCGTCCCTCTCTCTCTGGCTCCCTCTCACAATCCTCTCTCCTCGTCCGTCTTCTCGCAGCCCTCTTCCCTCGGGCTCCACTGTCTCATCCTCGCTCCCTCTCTCAATGAGGGGGTGGTGGTGGGGGTGGGGGTCAGGGGGAGGGGGGCTCCTCTCTCACACTCTCTCTCTCTCTCTTGGCCACTTTCCTTTTGTTTCACACCAACTCGCGATTATCACAAAGTTTAAACCAGTTTTTAACATCAGATTGCTAAGTGCCCCTCAAGGTTTGGTTTATTTGTTTGGTTGTTTGTCGCATTTGTCTAGGCTACTTAGATGATTTCGATGTTAAACCATCCCGCGATGCAGTTGTGACGTCAGGTTCAAGCAGAATATCATTTGTCGGTAAAAAAAAGGGTGAAAATATGAAAAACATGTTCATCTTCACTACTACTTTTTCAAAGTTCCGTACATTTGTAGGTACGTTTTTTGAGGAGCATGAGCGCATGCGCGCGCGCGCGGCGCACGCGAGCGCACACACACACACAGCATACACACACCACACTCAACACACACAACACACACAACACACAAATCACACCACACACATACTACACACACACAACACCACACACCAGAAATGGCCACATTTACGCGGCTCGCTACGTTCGCACAGGCTACATGTTTTTCATATCTACATAGGGTCAAAAATTTCTTTTGATACCTTTCCGTCACCACCGCCTGGTCTTTTTTATTTTCTGGATGTTCTTGTCATACCTAGTGCAAGCCTTTTGTAGCCAATGCAACAAATTGAAGAACCAAAAGCCTAGAGACATCCTAAGGCTGCCCCCAATGAAAGAAAGAGAGTAACACATAAATAACAAGGTGAAAAAAAGACTAGCCAAAATACAATGAATTGAGTCTAGCCAAAAGCAACAGCCATAAATATGCCATCATGTAAGAACCACCTGCCTTTTATTTAAACATGGTCCCTAAACAACATAAAAACAACCAAACCAAAACTAACGACAAAGTTAAGCAACTAATTCAATCCGTGTCCTTGCATGATTATACTCAGTGTGGTCTATGATGTTCGTTACAGTAAATGAGCTTTGAAAATAGAATAAGAAGAGATGAACGACAGAAAAAAAAAGAATAGAGAAAGGGGGCGGTGACGGGTGGGGAGGAAAAGAAAACAGAAAAAAGAATATTCATAATTTCCCCTTTTTTGGTGCTAAGAAGGAAAAGCTGTTAGTACACTCCACCAAAACAAAACAAAACAAAAATTAAAAAAAGAAAAGAAACGGGAAGAGGTTATAGAGTGAGAGAGAAGAGAGATAGCGAGAGCTCGAGAGAGAGAGAGCGAGAGAGGACAGACAGACATACAGACAGAACAGCAGACAGAGCCAGGAGGATAGACGGAAGAGATAGGGTGGGGGTGGAGGAGTATGAGGGACGTACTCCATGACACTTTAGTTCTTTCAAAAGAAGCTCCGACCAGACAACCAGACATACAAACAAATGCATCAAACGTGGTATTGTACAACGATAACCCACATCGGTAATGGCAATGATAATAATCATCTACCCTCAGGTAGAAATTAAGAACGCTGTCGGTAATCCTCAGGACATTAAAACAAACATCAACAAAAACGGCAATCTATAGATCTACACTCCGACACGCAACAACAAAAAAAAGCACATGTCTCCTCTCGCTGACACCTCTTCCACAGCAAGGCAGAATGGCCGAAAGTAAATCATACGCCAGCGACCCGCGACACGTCAAACGGATAACCGGAAGTTCCGGGATATCTTTTGCACGCGTCTAAAAGCAGAGCTAGAGAAATCAATATCCGGGGGCAAAAATAGAAACATTCAAAGCATCAGTGAACGGTTTGGGCGACAGGCAGCAATAAAAGTGGTCCCAGTGGCGCCCTGGTCATTTGAAATCGGGCAGTTTCCAGGTTCTTTTCTTATCACCTGTCAACTGATCACTGACCACTGTGAAGCACGACACCTCCGAGAGCGTGTTTAGAATAATATGTGTTTTTGCCACTCGGGACGCTTCGACTTGTGTCGTGTGCTGTCTTTTTGACGTGGCATCCAGTTCTCCTGGGGTAGAGTCTGGATCGAATCTGATTGACGAAAGATCCTGAATGGTGGGAGATTAGGGAAAGGAAGATCACAACACACATTGCTCAGCGGTGCGCGTCACCAACACACACACTACACACACACACACCCCAACACTCAACTCACTGCACGCACGCACTCACGCGGTCATCGCACGTCGCATGCCGGCGGCGCATGGACAGTCCGCCACCACACACACTACACAAACCACCCACACACAGCACAACGACACACCACACCCACACCACAGACACACACACTCACGCACCGTACTCGCTCACACAACACACACACAACACACACACGCGCCGCTGCGCGCGCGCGCTGCACAGCACTCACACACGTACTGCACAGATAGACGAAAGGAGAGAGATATAGAGAGAGAGATAGCAGGATAGAGAGAGATAGTAGATAGAGACAAGCAATTCGCATGCAACACTATCTTCAAGACATGTTCACACTTACTTTTCTTTCCTCCCTATCGCAAGCCATCATTGTGTTTTCAACAAAGCAGGGGCAGTTTGTGTTGCCCGACGTTCGGTCATTTATTATGCCATAGCCGGTCCCGTCTGTAAATGATACACAAATCTAAGGAAAAACAACAAAAAACAGCTGTTGGCTAGCAACACATATTACATAAAGTTTTCATACTACTGCCGAAAATCGCACCGACCTGTACACTACCACCCCGACCCGCTACACTCCGAACTTACCACATGCACTCCGACGACAAAACTCAACTCCAGTGTTTGATCGCTACTGGGTCTAATCTCAGTACTGACAACACAAAAAAAAAAAGTGAAATACGTGAAAAATCAGAGACATAATACAATCACTACTACAAACTACTACTACTGCAGGCGCTCGTGCTGATTATGCACACTAAGCACACAACGGATAACGATCCGCTGACGACGAATAAATACTAACTCGCAGATGCCTGATGCTTATGAGGACAGCTGATGCCAAAAAATGACAAAATCAAAACAATATGAAAAATACTGGTTAAGCAAATTTTTATCTCCCTTTGGGGATGTTAAAAAGAGCAGCGACTGCTAAGGTACCTTCGTCCACAGGACACGTGTCAAGCACTGGACAACCCAAGCATGGTGGGTCGAACTCCGGGGGGGAGCTGCGGCGGCGGCAACAATAACGGTGGACAGGTGACACGAAGAACGAGAAAACCACGTATCTTCTTCATACTCCGACGCAGATGAGAAACCACAATCACTTGATTGTATGGTGACTAATCCGTACACGTGAAGTTCGTGAAGAAGAACTATAACCGATGATAGGTAACTTCAGTCACAAGCCTCATCTAGATCAGATGTTCATGTTTCCCATTGAAACGTTTTCTTAGGTGCGCCTTTCCCCTCGAAAATCTCACCATACGAACCCCCCACTGTGTTTCTAGTTAGCATAGTGGTCGATAGATGCTATCTATATTCGTCACATTTGTTTTTTTTTTCACACATAGACCGGCCCGTGACAAGTTGACGGGCAACAGATCTGCGAAACCCTTTGCTTTCTTTTTTCCCCTTGCCATATCTGCTAGCAACGTGGGCCTTGCTTGCCTTTCTCTTTTTTTTTTTACATTGGAAGCTTTGTGGTCTCTTCGCTCCTCGTCTCTCTCCGTCCTCTCATCCTCCTCTGCGATCTATCTCCTCTCTCGCTCTCTCTCTCTCGTCTCTTCTCCCTCCTCCTCGTCTTAATTTATTGAAATAAACCGAGTTACAACAGTTTTGTAATAAAAGAATTACAGCGGTAAAAGTTCAATGGCGTGACTACTATGCCATCGTTTCTTTTCCGTTTCCATAATGTCTGATCATCGCTCAGCAAGTTACAGATGAATTGTAATGGATGATGTTTTTGCCATGTGGGTTTAAAGCAGAAAGTAGAAACTTGGCGCGTCAGCCTGCGCCCATGGGGTCAATTGGATATACGCAGCCCGTATTGTGTGATAGGTCGGCAATTCCCTCATCATAGGAAGAAATGTTTTTTGCCTACCCTGTGTTCTTTTTTTTTTATTATGGAGCGCACATTAGTCCTCACTTTCATGACGCCTACTACTACGAACTCTACTACTCCTACTACTACTATCACATCATCATCATCATCAGCTCATCAATCATCATCATCATCTCATATCATCAATCATTATCATTCAAATCATTACCATTACAATATTATCATCAATATTATCTCTAATCCCTTTTACAACCGCTTTTGCTGAAGAACCCCCGATCTGAATACACTGTTATACGAATTGTTCAGATAAAACCAACCACACACATTCTCTTCCTATATCCTTATCTGCATGCCAATTAGGAACAAGAATAGAGAACAATGGTTATTGCGTCAAAACATCAACGCAACAATGAACAAGGAAGATTGTTTTCCCCCAATCTATTCATCTTCTTTTTGGAAAAACAAACTGTTTCTGGGAATAAAATTCCGTGCTTATGAGTCAATTGTGTTGGGTTTTGTGATTTAAAAAAAAAAAAAAAGTTATAGCCTAGATGTAGGCGTGTAAACCTATACACAATTTTTCACTCTTAGTTTTTATATAACCTTACTGTAGTAGCTGAATTCACCGCCTCAGTGAGATTTCCGTCGACGTCTTGTTTATCGTCAGTGGTAGCAGCAGTAGTGGTATCGTAGTCGTAGTAGTAGTAAAGCAGCAGCGGCAGCAGTAGTAGTAGTTGTAGTAGGAATAATAGATGGTAGTAGTAGTGGGAGTACAAGTAGTAGTTTTTGTATAAATAATAATGGTTAGTATAGTGGTAGTACCAGTAGTAGTTGTTCTAGAAATAATAATGGTAGTAGTAGTGGTAGTACAAGTAGTAATTTGTTGTAGTATGGTAATGGTTTGTATGCAAATCGCGTGCTGTAGTTACTAGAAGCAGCAACAAGCAGCAGAGACAACACAAGCCGTTTGTATAGAAGGTTAGTAATATTAGTCGTGGTATAGTCTAGTATTAGTAGTATTAGTAGTAGTAGTAGGATGAGTAGTAGTAGTAGTGTGTGATGGGTGTGTGGTGGTGGTGGCGGCGGTGGTGGTGGTGGCGCTGGTTATTGTTGGTAGTGCTGCTGCTGCTGGTGCTAGTGGTAATGATTGAGTGTCGGTGGTGGTACACCCCACACAATTTATATCAAACATTTTATTATGCATACCTGGATACGCTGAAGAAGAGAACATTCAACAGCCATCTTTCGGGCATCGCGCACACACCCCACTTGATTTTACTGATCCCAACAATGCTGACGAACAGCTGTTGTGATACAAAGTATATGGCAATTTTTTTTGTGGAATATGTCTGTAGTACCGGTTTCAAGTAGGCAAATATCTGTGTGAATTCAGTCTTTGCAGATGTCACTGAGTGTTTTGCAAATCTGTGAAATGTAAAATAGTACAGGAAATATTCAGCGGAATTGTGAGGGTTGAACTTTAGTATACATGAATAACCAACCTAAGAAAGCCCAGCTTTAGTAATAAATATATGCTGTGTTATTATGTGTTCTGATGGTATAAATACCAGAGGCGTTACACGTCCAAGAAATGGCTGTCATTAATAGTGCCTTCAATCAATACACAACAAATGCGTATTTCTCGACCAAAGGCATAGAACAACACCACTTTACTTCCACATTTCTACCAACAGGTTTTAATAGGTGAATAAAAGGAACCCAAAGTTCACAATGGAGGGAACAAGCAATCATATACAAGGCTGTTTTCAAACTCTGTTCCGAATGTGAAGGTGTGTCTGCACCCGAAACTAAACTAGCAAATAATCACAAACATTTGGCGGATACAAGAAAAAAAAAAAAAAAAAAAAAAAAAATTCAAGAATAGTATGAAATTTGTCCTGGACCATTTATATTATACATCTTTTCAAACGTAGCCTGCAGCTGAAAAAACCGCGCTACTGTTGTTGTTGTGTTGTCGTTGTTGCTGCTGCTGCTGCTGTTGCTGTTGCTGAGACTACTACACTACTACTACGTGGCTGATTCTGCTGTTGGCCGCTGATGCTCTGCTGTTGCTGCTGCTGCTGCTGCTGCTATTGCTACTACTACTTCTACTACTACTACTGACGACCTTCTCTACTACTACTACTACTACTACTACTATACTACTAGCACACCACTACTACACTACTTATCATCCTCATCCTCATCCCTCATCCTCATCCTTCTCCTACTACTACTACTACTACTGCTACTGCTGCTACACTGCTGCAGCTGATCTGTTGCTGCTGCTGCTGCTGCTGCTGCTGCTGCTGCTGCTACTTCTACTACTATTACTACTGCCACGACTACTACTACTGCTACTAATACTACTGCTACTGCTGCAAACTACTTACTACTAGCTACTACTTATCTGCTACTGCTGCTGCTACTACTACTGCTACTGCTACTACTACTGCTACTACTACTACTGCTACTACTACTACTACATTTATCATCATTGCAACAAAGCCTTGGTAAATCTGTGTGAGACCTGGCCAAACTCCAACTGCAGCTTCGGTTTAAAACACACACACACACACACACCACACACACACACACACACACCACACACCACACACACACACAAACTCGTTACTCCCACGTAGGCCACAAACATCCTTAGCGCTAAGAGAAAGCTAAGTAAATCAATAACGCCACCGACAACCGACATATCAAACGAATGACCGGAAAGTCCAGCTTTCGGCCCCCTTTGACACGCCGCAAAGCTAGGGAAATCAGTGTCCAGGCGACAGAGAAATACCAGAGCATCTGTATCAGCATTGGCCAACAGACAGAAATGAAAGCTGTCCCTGTGGGACCATAGCGTCACGTCGAACTTCGCTGCTTTTTTTTCATTTGACACAGACTCCTCAGGGTTTCGAAATGCAATATCGTTTATTTGATGGAAAGAGGCTCGTGTGTTGTAAATTCTGTTTGACAGTGACTGTAAACGTTAGTGGAAGAAACAACCATGCAATGTCTTTCTAATGATGGAAACACGGGGCTAGGTAATCTTCCGTTTGACAGTGATCGCCAACGTTAGAAACGGCTACATTTATCAACGAGGCTGGGCTGACGCTGTGAGGCGAACGAAGAAGAAAATAACAAATCACGTTTATTACTGTTCAATGCTCAGTAACCACGACCTTTAGTCATGAATAACAAATAGTATACAATTAGTCCAGGCAGAGGGAAAACAAATCTTAAAATTCTATGGTGGCTTTGTCTTTTTAGACACAAAAAAAAAACCCTACTCACACTGAATTGTTTGCAAAGCAAGGAAAGTTGAACCAAATTATACGTGTAGAATTTGCTTCTCTGGTTTCCCTTGCTGTTGCAAAACAAGTTGCGATCCTCAATGCGACAGGTAGACGAGTAGCTGGAGGTCTAACCGTCGGTGCTACATGTTGCAGAAACAGCAGATGCATTTGTAGTAACAGTAGTAGTAATAGTACTGCTAGCAGCAGTCGTAACAGCACAGCCACAGCATTGGGAAAGCTTAAGTGACGCAGCGCACCATTTGACAGCAGATCACTCGTCAGCGGACCAAGACAAAAGCAGTCTTGGTCTTCCAACCGAACTTCTCTGTTTATTTTGTTTAACATTATAACTGATGCGTATTGAAGCTTGCAGATGGACAACACTGGATGATCGGTGGTTTAGGAGCGGCCAGGATTCACATTCCAATGATTTTCTGTTGATGAAGAACAAGTTGGAAAAACACTAACTGAAACGATGACAAATGTTGACTTATTGATAGTATCTACAACAAACGTAATGGATTTGTTAATACTGAATGCCTGCGAAGAGTTCACTTTATGGACAAACCTTGCTGTGCGGTGAATGAGGAAAAAAAAAAAAAGTGAACCAAAAGTTGGTGACCTACATGCACAGTCAGCGGTATTTTTTCAACGGAAGAAGAGGCACTGAGGGACCCAAATCACAAATATTCACCTGCTTTGAAGTCAAGGCGTTCATTGGGTCAGTACAAGATATGCATTTTACGGTCCTAGTTGCCATGTGTATTTGATGATAATATTAATAGTAATGATGATGATGATAATAATAATAATAAATGATGATGATGATGATGATGATGATGATGATGATGAAATAATCATAATGAATCATAATGGTACCGCTAGAAGATACACACACCAGTGTTCAACAAGCCAAGTAAGCTATATGAAAATTCAGGCGATTAGGACAAACAAACAACAGAGAGACACAACAGACATTTCTCCCCCACCCCACGCAGCTCTCCTCCTCCTCCACAGCCGCGAAAGCTGGAAGTAATCAATACACCACCACCACCACCACCACCACCACACTACCACACCATCACCACCACCACTACCCTCCAAATAGAACACGTCAAACAAATAGCCGAAGTTCAGCCTTCTGCTCATGTGTCCAAAACCAAAGCCCGGGAAATCAATATCTGGGCACAGCAAAAATCCCAGGTATCAGTTAACCATTTTGTCAACAGAGAGAAATGAAACTCAGTTTCCCGTGGGACTCGACTGTCAACTGATCTTCCCTGCTCATTTGATCCAAGTTGTGATCGTTGAGTGCCGAAGCGCACGCGCGCGCGCGCGCGCGCACACACACACACGCCACACACACACACACACACACACACACCACACACACACACACACACACAACACACACACACACACACACACACAACACCTCGGCAGACATCGGGGAAGGATCTAGAGTCAGTCAGTCAGTCGTTGGACTTTCGGACTTCTGTCATGTGTCTTCCTGGTAATGGAAATAGGAGTGGAATAATATGCCTGTGACAGCGATCAGGGAAAGTTGATAGAATTAAGGGACATGTGGTGACAGACGGAGTTTATAGACATGTATAACAAAGGTTTGTCCCCTTTTAAACCATCTTGGGAGCGGATCTCTAACTAGAAATGGTCGCGTGCATAGAGAAATGCACATATGCACGAATGCTTTCCATACAGACACACAAGACACGCACAGGCCACATATCACAGAGAAACATAGAAACACACACACAACTCACAAACAACACACACACACACACACACCACCACACACACAACACACACACGCACTCAACACACCACAGCCACACCACACACACACACACACACACACACACACACACACACACACACACCACTGACTGACACCATTTACTGTCAGATTTAACATAGTGTGTTGTACTCACACACCACACCACACACACACACACCACACACCACACACCACACATCACACACCACACTTAACACAGAGGCACGCACGCACCGCACGCACACTACACATTACACACACAAACACTTATGATGGAAGGTCGGTGCTTGTGGTCCTTTCGTCAGAAACACACTAAAGACATGGACTTGAAGAAAGGGTCCAAAAAACGGATCTTGCTTTTCATCTTCATGACCCTCCAAACGCATTTCGTGTGAGATTTGTTTTGTCACAGGGACACCAGTCCACTGACCCTGAGCATCGTTTCCTCAGTTTTGCTGGTGATGGTCAGAATATCCATTAAGGCTCCAGAAGTATTGCAAAACGCTGCCAGACTACTCCCTGATCCTATGGACCCATTGACGTCGGATCCTGTGTCGCGTTCTTTTCTCTCATTTCTTTTACTGCGGTGTAAGATTTAGTAGTGGCGGGAAAAGCGAAGTTGCTGGCTAACAAATTCTTCCGTC
>JADBJO010028080.1:0-20545 GCA_016801955.1 Conus betulinus
AGGCTCAAAGTAACAAAAGCGCGACAATACTCGTGCTAAACCAAGGCATGAAGTGTTGATGATCGATAAAGAAGGCACACTGACCAAAGCTAAATCAAGCAGCCCCCGATTCCGTCCCCCCCCCCCTCCCCCCCCCCCCCCCCACACACACACACACACACACACGCACGCACGCACGCGCACACACACGCACACACACTCATTCGTGCACGGACGTGCGCGCACACTGGCGCCCATACCCTCCCCCCTTTTCTCCATCAACACCCTCGTCTGTAGATCCTGTCAAGATCATAGCGTCCCGAATCCATAGCCCCCGCCCCCATCCCCCCCCCCCCCCCCCAAAGTGGCTCTTCTCTTGCAAAGTGTTTCCTCTCTTCTCTTTAAGGAAACCACTCAGAATAAGGCCAGCTTATGTGAAATAATCAGAGCATTCTTCTCAAGAACTGGCACAAAATTGCATTTGAATTGTTTACAGGCGAATCCCATGAACCAAATTTCTCCTGCCTGGACTTTTTTGTGACAGAAATCAATTTGAAAAAGAAAAACTATCACGGTTTGCTTTCACCTTCGGAAAAATGATATTTTAAGGATGACGCAACTTTTCCACTCATTTTGAATTTCGTTTTCATTGTTGAAAGTATCGCATGTGGCTGAGATGGTTGGGGAAAGAAACTATTCGGCGAGTGTTGGATGAATAGTGATGGTTCTTGCTCAGGCTTTTGACATTCGGACAGTTGTGACCACTCTGATAGTCCTGTATAAAAACATGGGCGCAGAGAAAAGCTGAAGGCCATGCTGTCTGCAGCCCATTGCCTCCTGTTGGTTTTCTGTTGGTTTTGGTCTTCTGATACAGTCGCAGCCACGACCAACGATTCGTTCTTGCTTTCAGTTGTCTTCATTGAAATAACGAAAGGTAAAACGAATCACTGAAATTTAATGAACAACATGCAGTGGCCGCTGAAGGGAGGATTTCCGTGCCTGAGTCTTACGGCCAGTCGATCAGCATAGTGCTTTCCTCGCAACTCGCCTTGTATTGCCACACACTGGCAAGGTGATAGAAAGAGCGAACTTAAAATTAAGGCTTGTTCTTGTGTTCGAGCGAGAGAAACGGTTAGTGTGACAAGAGCCTAAGTGCCTTCTGATTTGCTTAGTAGTGACCAATACATGGGTAATTGATAGATTTAAAAAAAAAAAAAAGACTACAAAATCTTTCATTGAATAAGCTACTGATAGTCTTTTTTTTTTTGGCAAATGAGACTATTGAATAATTGATTGATATTTGAGGGCTGCTGATTATTTCATTCATGTAAAGAGCTGATACTTTAGGGTAGACATCAGCCATTGTTTTTGAATACTGTTCCCATCATTTGTAGATTATGATGTGTTAAACAAATCATACTTTCGTGGTATCCCGTATCACCTCAGTGGCATACAGACTGTATCAAGCAATTAATTTGTACATCGACCTATAGTTATATACTGGTCTTGTGAAGAAAAAAAGACGGGAAAGAAGAGAGACCTATTTCGACTGGAAATTGTGAATACGCTGTCCACAAATTCTGTTGATAAAGATTAGTATTCTATTATACCTGTTTATGGTTTCCTTAAGGTGTAAATCAAAGTATAATTCTGAACACCAGCATAATTAATCTTAATGTCGTTTTGTGACCATGGTTGAAATAGTAGTCATTTCTGTTCTGTCTGAATGACACAGTGTTGCCTATTCCTTGATGCTTATTCTACAATAACGATAGGTGGAATGTACATTTTATACAATTCTGCGTACGGACATTGATGTTATCGGACGTGCAGTTCTAGTACTTCTTAAACATGCACTCGAAATTCTGTACTACAAACGTGTGCTAAAATACTATCGAGTCTCTGAATTAAGACAGAAATTACCTCACGAAAATAATAATGCTCCACTAGTCCATGATATGAGTGAATAAGAGAAAAAAAGGGAAATATAGAGACAGGAGAGGGAGAGAGAGAGAGAGAGAGAGAGAGAGAGAGAGAGAGAGAGAGAGAGAGAGAGAGAATGGATGCATTGACAGGGAAAAACAATCGTGTGAAAGAAAGACAGAAAGAAAAAGAAACAATTTATCAAACATGTGAATAAAGAACGAATGAATGACGGGGAAAAGCGACAAGAACACAATCATTCGATAGAAATTACGAAAAGAGATAATCCACAAGCTGACTGATACTTCTGTTAGCTTAAAAAAAAGACAGGATGAAAGCAAAACATGCGCAAATGGCAATGAAAGAATTTGCCGAGATTAAAAAAAGAGAAAACATATACTGAGAGATGTGTGTGAAAAAATTAGTAAACAGTAGCGAAACCTACAAAACTTTAAGAATGTACACAAAATTTGAGTCAAATTGCTTACCATTTCTGGGTTCTCCATGGCGTATTATTTTTAAACTTGAAGATCAATGGTCACAGAACACAAAACTTTCTTTGAATCTGCCTGCCACACTTCTTGCACACTTTTGCCTTGTGAAATACCAAGCAGCCTCTGCAGCCGTTTTTATAGTTGCGCTTACCTTAATCACCCACGTGATAAACTAAGAAAGCTAATTAAGTGAGAGCGAAAATGACCAGCTGTGACACTAAGAGGCTCAGAGATAACGTAATACAGTGTGGACTTTACACCCAAAGAAGTTCTGGAGGGTGGACATCTGTGTTTGCACAAGGTGGCGGAGGGTGGCGGTGGTTAGATAGGGGGTGAACATCGGGATTGATAGAGGAGGGGGTATAGATGGGAAGGAGGAAGGGTGATGAGGGATCTTTTTTAATCATGAAAGAATAACTAGTGCACGCGTTTCCCATCATAATAACAACTATAACCAGTGCACCAACAGCCCAATCCAAAACTCTATTTCAAGGTAGACCACATTGAGTCAGCTACCTGTCTCTGTATTCAGCTACCCCCCTCACTCTCCCACAGGTGTCCTTCGTTGCTTCTCCCCTTTCCCCACCACCACTTTTTATCTATCAGTTCCCTCACGTTGTGCTGGCTTCACAGTGCAGTCACTTAAAATGCTATCATACCTTTTACATCACTTAAGATAAAACACATGTTATTCTCATTCTGACTTTGGCACAGCAGACTAGAAGCTTCCCATCCTACCTTTACTCTTCTCTCCTCCAATGCACAGCAAAAATGTTGCACCTCACCCCACCACCACTGTCTGTCCCCCCCCCCCCCCCCCCCCCCCCCCCGCCTTCCCTCTCCCCCACCCAAAAAAAAAAAAAAGACGAGGCTTTTATTGTGACGAGGCAATTAAAGTGTCAGAGCTGAATAGGCTGATCAATAATATGTGAAATCTGTAAATGATGCCGTGAATATATACAAACACGCGCAATGCTCATGTGAAATTTCGGAGGTGCTTTTGAGTCGACAGTAACAAATCACAAACGCCATAACGGTGCAATACTATTGTTCCGAGTGCGACAAAGACGTGCCAAAACTGCCGCCTGATTTTGAGCACAGAACACGTAAAACAAACATTAAGAATCATATATGTCAGGGATGCATGCTGCTGGCGTCGGTTTTAGAGACTGATCCTGACGTGTTGTCTGCAATAGTTCTGAGGAAGGGACAAGTGGGGGTCTGTGAAAACCTTCTGATCTCCCCAGCCAGTAATTTAGAAATCTTCAGGTTTTGTGGTGAAGGTCTGTGTGAACCTCCCCTGTATCTACCCAGTCAGTCACTTCAAGGAGACCTCTTCCAGGTTCTCTGTGGTGAGAATGTGAACCTCCCTGATTTTTCCAGCCGTCACATCGAGATCTTCAAGGTCTATGGTGACGGTCAGTGTGAACTTCCCTGATCTACCCGGACGGTCACTTTAAGGAGCTCTTTAAGGCGAGGAGCTGGGATGGTCCCTCAGTGTTAACTCTTTGTCCTCAGTTAGCGTAGAAATCACATCACATTGGAGCACTAGCTCTTTAAATCGACCGACACTTACTTTTTTCAGTCGGTCTTTTCTTTTTTTTAAGCAATTGATTTGAGGAGGCGGGTTACACTTTGTATTTTGTGCATGGTTTGATTTTCAATTGAACGTTTATTCCACGAACCATCTCTAGACTCTAGACACCAACATGAAGTGACAGGAGGAGTGAGACCACCAGCTTTCCTCCACAACTGCCTACATCACAGCTGGGAACATGCTCATGACAGTGGTGATGGAACACAAGTAGATGCAATATCTTTCGCTTCCAATAGTTACAGTAAATGGAACCCTGTGAAACAGAAGTAACTGCTAGCGATGTGTGGCTATGTATGTATTCATTACATTGTTTTTTACGCAAACATAACGTTTGAATAAAAACAAAAAGTCAAATAATTTGAGCAATACGCGAAGACGCGTAGATTGAAGTCGATGAAAGTAACTGTGTGAGGATCGAACCCACGTCCTTGCAGTTCGGAATGCCGTGACGCTTACCACTGCACAACGGTAGCTGGTCAAAATTCACCGTTTTGAACGAGTTCTTCAACCACACTACTAAAGTCGACTTTCGACCCGGAAAAAGTGTCTTTATGATTGATCGTGGGGCCATTTACATCCGGTGTATAAAGAGGGACATACAAGACAGACAAAAATAAGAAAAGAAGAAAGGAAAGAAAAAAAAAACTCCCGTGTGAGAGAGGACTTTGACATAGAGAGGGTGGGGGTAGGATGGGGTGGGTGGTAGAGAAAATTCTAACTTTCTGTGTGTGTAATCCAGGGGAAGGGGGAGGGGGGGGGGGGGGGCGCGGTCGGGGGATGACCTGAGAAAGAACGCATATAGGTAAACACCAGAAATCCATAGATCAACGCCGTGAGTAGGTTTTTTTCTGTGCATACAGACAGGCACAAGGATAAGATTTTCAACAGATTTATTGTGTCTGAAATTTGATTTCACTCGTCATGCCAGTCTACTTCTCTATCTGTGTGTCTGTCTATCCATCTGTCTATCGTTTTGGTGGCGTGTGGCCTTCATGATGTGGAATGACGGCACCTTGGTTGCACACGGGTAGCATAGGTGCACACGAAAAGCGCAAACATCTGAATATATTCAGTTGGAGCGCATGTCTAACAGCGGGGAAAAAATAATCGTCTAAAAGCGAAAAATTTAATGTCAAAAAGCGAACGTTTCAGATGATCGTCTTTTTAAAAAAAATTTTTCTTCTTTTTTTTTTTTTTTTTTTAATTCTTTTCTCTCTCTCTCTCTCTCTCTGTCTCTCTCTCTCTCTCTCTCTCTCTCTCTCTCTCTCTCTCTCTCTCTCTCTCTCTCCCCTAAAGATTTTTTGGTGCTGAAATGCGAACACCTAATGCCTTTGTCAATAGATACCTTGCTTGTTCAAGTTTTATATTAAGCTGTATTTAATACTTCTTAACGAAAATGAATGATAGATTACCACGGAAAGCCTGAAAGATGTTTTACGACCTAGGTGCAAGAGACGAAAGAAATTGGGTTCCAAATATTCGTTGTAAATTAGATCGATTTGGATTTGTTCATGTTTTGATAAACAAGAGGTGCAAAATGATCGATTATTTCTATATGAATTTGGAGACAGATTCGTTGCATGCAGTTGGCAGGAATCGGATTTTATGTGAAAAATAGCGATAGATTTACCATGGACATTTTGTGCAGAACACGATGTCAAACTTTTATATGCGAATGGATATCGAGAAACACTTTATTATGACCAAATTTAGACTGAGAATTTCAGACCTTGCACAGTACCAGTGTCGTTACAGTAAACATACTGGGATGGATTGGTGCGTGTTGCAGTAGTGGGAGGCCAGTGTCCCTTCAGAGTGGAAGGCCTCCCCGCACCACTTGCACGGCCATTCCTCCGCCGTCACGTCCAGCCTCCCCGCCAGCCACTCTTCCCGGCAGAGGGACAGGAAGCTCTGCCACCTCTCCAGGTAGGAGTCCATTTCTCCTATTGTCCACGCCGTGGAAACCGCGTGAGTCTGCAACACAACAAAACTAAATGGGAATTTAAACAGGCGAAAGATGCGCTGTGGTCTCTTGTCAGTTATTATGGGTTAACGTTTAACGTCAGTCCCACCGTGACAGACGGAATCCTCCCCACGTTCCTATAAAAAGTACACACAAAACTCGGCCAGTGCTGTGCTTCGGCCGGGATCGTAGCGTGTGGAATATTGACCACGGCACCACACTACACATCAGAACACACCTTAATGTTCAAGTGAAAATTATTATACAAACAGCCAGGAAAAAGGGTGGAGGGGGCTGAATGTCATCAGTGCATGGTTCAATTCTTCATGTAGTCAACCATCCGATAGGGACCCTTTCGCAATGGAAACAATTTTAGTGCAAAATGCAGCCCTACACATTGGTTTAATAAGTTGCTTAGTAGATAAATGTGTGAACGAAATATACAGACGTTTGGCTGTTTTGTTTTGGTGGGTTTTTTTTTTTTTTTTTTTTTTTTGTTAGATTTTCATCACATAAATGAATTATATAGCAACTCCAGTTAATGTTTCGACGTTATCTTTAGCCTGGCCGCGTGAAATTCCTTCAGTTTTCTCCCTCCCTCCCTTCGTCTCTCTGTCTGTCTGTCTGTTTGTGTCTCTGTCTTTCTGTCTGCTAGTGTCTCTCTCTCTGTCTCTCTCTCTCTAACACACACGCATGCGCATACACAGTTTGAAATAGAGAGTCGCTGTGAAATTCCATCATTTCTCTCTCTCTCTCTCTCTCTCTCTCTCTCTCTCTCTCTCTCTCTCTCTCTCTCTCTCTCTAAAACACGAATTCGCATACACAATTTAGAGAGATTTGTATAGGAAGCCACCAATCGTCTGAGTTCAAATACTCTGTCGCATCCTCTCATAGAGTTTTTTTTTTTCTTCCACATGGAATGAAGCACCTTCATCATTCATTCATTCATGCCCATCGCCCCCAGTGGAGCATAGGCCGTCGACGACCCTTCGCCATCGCACTCTGTTCTGGGCTGTTCTGGTCATTCCAGTCCAGTTGGTCCGCTGTTGTTTCAGCTCTGCCTCAGTGTCTCGCCTTAAAGTAAGAGATAAATACAGAAAAGGCTGAAAGGGATAAAAGCACTAGAATATTCTTGCTGCTTAACAAAAGAAATAGTGTTCTTGAATTGAATAATAAAGCAAGAAGGCACCCACGCCACACGTATGCACGCACGCACACACACACACACACACACACACGCACACACACACACACACACACACACACACACACAAATACGCGCGCGACCACTGACATAGGGTCAGAACAGAGGGCTGTGGTGGACTGCTGTTGACGGCCTGTGCTTCGGGAGGGCTGGCGGGCGATGATGATGGCAGCACCTGTACAAAGGATAATGTAATTCTGATGCCAGTGTTAGGACTAAAGCAGATCTTACACTTGCCCCCATTGTAATCAGATTCACGTTTTTTCCTGCAGGTGAGCACTCTTCCAAGAATCTGTCAAGGTCATGATCACTTCCCGGTGATTCCTCCACCAAACACTTACCTGGGTTCAGTAGCACACTTGAATATCAAAGATGGGTTTTGGCTTTGGACACTTGGTTTAGCAGGAGGAAACAATTCACCACGGAGAGACCACCGCATGTTTGTGTCCTGTAGGAATGCCAGCTTCCCTGAAAATAGAAAAGGCCTCTCCACGAAACCGTTCAAAAAGACAAAGTGATCTGAGTCACACTTTGGCAAATCGAGACGATCTTGTGGCCTTCATGGCTCTTTTCTTTATTTCCAGATTAACAAAAAGGTAAACATTTCAAGCATAAAACTTCTCCAGTGAATAAAAAGTTCAAATGCAATGGAAAACAAAAGGAAGCAACAAATTGTAAAACGCGCGCATGCACACACACACGTACAAATGCACCCATGCAAGCATGCACGCGCGGACACACATACACACGCACGGACACACACAAACGCGCGCACACGCGCACGCGCGCACTCACACACACACACACACACGCACACACACACACACACACCGCTCCCTCCCCTTCTTCCCAATTATCGATTTGTGTCCTTGAAGGAGAGAGGCAGTGTCACTGTTCTGGTCTTAGGTAAGGGTGGGAGCGGGTTCTTGCGGATTTACAGGAGGCAGAAGAGGAGACTGTGGTGGAGGACGAACAGGAGGAGTCGGTGGCAGAGGGGGAAGGTGAGGAGATGGCAGTGGACGAGGAAGGTGAGGAGACGGCGGTGGAGGCGGAAGTGTGTTTGGGATGTCCCGTGCACCCAGGAGAAATGAGATGCCAGGGTCTTCACCGAAGAGAAAACCTCCTGCTGTTAGGGTTCACTGTCATCCTCCTCCCTGCCCCCTTCCCACTCACTCTCCAAGGACATGTAGTCCAGATAATGGTGGGGAGTGATTGGATATGAGGATGGAGACACCTGGTGCTCTCTGTAGTAATGAGAGGCCAGTCTCCCCTCAGAGAGGAAGACCTCCCCGCACCACTGGCACGGCCATTGCTTCAGCTCCGTCAACTCCAGCCTCCAAGGTATGCAAAATGATCGATTATTTCTACGTGAATTTAAAGACAGATTGGTTGCATGCAGTTGGCAGGAATGCGACTTTCATGTCAAAATTAGCGATAGATTTCCATGTATGGGACATTGTGTGAAGTACACGATGTCAAACTTTAACTGCCAATGGATATCGAGAAAGACTTAGAATTTTTTATGACCAAATTTAGACTGGGAATTTCAGACCTTGCACAGCACCGGTGTCGTTACAGTAAACATACTGGGATGGATTTGACATGTCCACAATGCAAAAATGGAAAAGAAGACGAAGTGCATTTTGTTTTAGGCTGCTGTAAATTATTTAGTCTAAGAGCGCAATGCATACGAACAGATTTTTCCATGGATCCCTGTCAATTTCAATTAAGTCTGTTTATTGCATCTCAGAAAGAATGCATAGTAAGAAATTTCTCAATATGCTTCTTCAAGGCATTTTAGTTTTGATCAGTTATGACTTCGTAAGAGAAAGTCCATCCAGTTTTTCTAGACCTGTAAAATTCAAATACAGCTACTCTCTACACTTCAGAAGGGCAATGGCCTTTACATGAATAAACCATCCGACTTCTAAGTTCTGTCTGTCTGTCTGTCTGTCTGTGTGTCTCTCTCTCTCTCTCTCTCTCTCTCTCTCTCTCTCTCTCTCTCTCTCTCTCTCTCTCTCTCTTTCTCTCTGTCTGTCTGTCTGTCTGTCTCATTACGTTTTCCAAGAAGCTCCACATACAGAGCTTTAAGGAAGATGTATTTTCTCTAGGTAAATAACAGTATTGAAAAGTTGAATGTACAGTCGTTGGATGAAGTTCTCTAGGTAATTACCAGTGTTCAGCAACTGACTGTACTGCTAACTTCAGAAATTTCATCGGCACCAGGCGTCTGGATGGACGTTTTTTTTACAAGTGTTTTTTAACAATGTGTGTGTGTGTGTGTGAGAGAGAGAGAGAGAGAGAGAGAGAGAGAGAGAGAGAGAGAGAGAGAGAGAGAGAGTTGTAATCCTATATCGTGTGCACCTATGCTACCCGTATACAACCAAGAAACCATCATTTTATTACCTGCTAGCCACAGGCCACAGTCAGAACATGCACCAAACGATAGACAGACAGACAGACAGACAGATAAGTAGACAGATATGACGAGTGGAAATAAAATTTCAGACACAATAAATCTTGTGAAAATCTTCTTCTTGTGCCTGTCTGCATGCGCAACAAAAAACTACTCACGGGCGTTGACGTATGGATCTCTGGTGTTTTACCTACATGTGTTCTTTCTCACGTCCCCCCCCCCCCCCCCCCCCCCCAATGGATTTTACACACAAAAAGTTCTTATTTCATCTACCTCCCACCCTACCCTATCCCACCCCATCCCGTCTTCCTCCATATCAAAGTCCTCTATAACATTTTTTTTTTTTTTCTTTCTTTCCTTTCTTCTTTTCTTTTTTGTCTGTCGTGCATGTGTGTCTGTCTCTCTTTGTACACCGGATGTAATGGCCCCACGATTTATAGTAAAGACACTTCTTCCGGGTTGAAAGTTGACTTCAGTAGTACGTTTGAAAAAAATTGTTAAAAAAAAACTGAATGCTGACCAGCTATCTTAGTGCAGTGGTAATAAGAATCGCGGAATTCCGAACTGGAAGGACGTGGGTTCGATCCTCATCAGACGTATATATCTGATTTAGTTTTTTTTTTCTTCATTTTCAATGGGTCCGCATCTACCCAGAATTGTGTGTGTGCAAGGGCTTGAAACGGGACGACTAGTCACAAAGTTTACTTTCATCCACTTCTATGTACGTGTCTTCCGAGAGGTGTTGCACAAATTATCTGATTGTTTTTTGCTTGAAATGTTAACTTTCCGTAGAGGAGAATGCAATGAATGCATACATAGCCACATACCGCTTGCAAGCACTTTTGATTTTATAGGATTACAACATTCTACGTAACTGTTCAAAGAGAAAGATGCAGCATCTACTTGTGTTCCATCACCATTGTCATGAGCACGTTTCCAGCTGTATTGTAGGCAGTTGTGGAGGAAAGCTGGTGGTCTCACTCCTCCAGTCATTTTATTTTGGATGTCTGTAGTCTAGCCCTGAGATAGAATCTCTCGTGGCATGAACGTTCAATTCAACACGAAGTATGTGTCAGTCGATTTAAAAAGCTGGTGCTTTGAGTGTGATGTCATTTCCATGCCAACAAAGGACAAAGTGTTCAACACCGAGGGACCATCTATGCTCCTCGCCATACAACTTGAAGAGCTCCTTAAAGTGAACGTCCGGGTCGATCAGGGAAGTTCACATTGAGCATCCCTATAGCACCTGAACAACTGAAAGTGACTGTCTTGGCATATCAGAGAAGTTCATACTGACCATACCATAGAACTTGAAAACTCTATGTGACTGGGTGGAGAAAACGGGAGGTTCACAGTCTCTCACCAAAGAACTTGGAAGAGCTCTCCTTGAAGTGACTGACTGGGTAGATCAGGGAGGTTCTCACAGACCTTCACCATAAAACCTGAAGATTTCTAAGTGACTGGCTGGGCAGATCAGAGGTTCTCACAGACCCCTACGTGTCCCTTCCGCGGAACCATTGCAGACAACACGTCAGCAACACTATGAAAAACCGATGCCAGCACCATGCATCCTAACACATGATTCTTGATTGTTGCTGTACGTGTTGTGTACTCACAAATAGGCAGCAGCTTTTGCGCGTCTTTTGTCCCTCAGAAATAACACTGCACCTTTTGGGTGTTTATGATTTGCTGCTGTAAACTCAAAAGCTCATCCGAATTTTCCAATAGCCTTGCGCATGTTTGTATATACTTACGGTATCATTTACAGATTTCACGTTTCATTCATTAACCTATTTGGCTCTGCCACTTAATAGATAAAAGCCTTGTCTTTTTAGGATCGTGTTTTTGGAGTGTGTGTGTGTGGGGGGGGGGGGGGGGGGGGGGGGGTGAAGCGGTGATAGAGAGAGACTGGTGGTGAGTGAGGAGTAACATTTTTGCTGTACACTGGAGGATGGAAAGTGTGTGGGTAGGATGGGAAGCTTCTAGTCTGCTGTGCAAAGGTTATAATTACAGTAACAGCTGTTTTACCTGATGTGTTGTGAATGTTTGATAGCATTTTAAGTGCCTGCACTGTATAGTCAGCACAGCGTGGAGGAACTGATAGATAACAAGTGCAGGTGGGGAAAGGTGAGAAGCAATGGGGGACACTTGTGTGGGCGAAGAGAGTGAGGGGGGGTAGTTGGATGTATAGGCAGGTAGCTGACTCAGTGAGCTGTTCCTTGAAATAAAGTTCTGGATTTGGCCCTTGGGAAACCAGTGATATAATTACACCGTGTATTATGGTGGGGAAATGTGTGCACTGGTTATTCTGTCATAATTTCCAACAAAATCGCTCCTAACCTTTCCTTCTTCCATCTATACGCACCCCTTTATCACTCCCAGTGTTCACCCCCTATCCAACTACCACCACCCTCCGCCACCTTGTGCAAATACAGATGTCCACCCTCCAGAACTTCTTTGGGTGTAAAGTCCACACTGTGTTACGTTATCTCCGAGCCTCTTAGTGTCACGTGTGGTCATTTTCGCTCTCACCTTGTTATCTTTCTTAGTCCTCGCGTGGTAATTAAGCCAGGTGCGACTACAAAAACGGTTGCAGAGATCACTCGATATTCACAAGGCAAAAGTACGCAAGACGGTTTTCGTTTTTTGTGTGTGTTGATTTTAAACCAGACAACTGCAATTATAGAAAGTACTTCGCCATGGAGAAACCAGAAATGTAAGCAAGCTGACTCAAATTGTGTGTAGAGTTTCAAGTTTATTAGATTTCACGATTGTTTGTTGTTAATTCTTTCACAGGTCTCAGTACCTTTTTCTTAATTTCAGCAAATTACTTCGTTGCCCTTCGTGTAGGTTTTACTTCTATCCTGTCTGATTTTTTTTCTTGAATTCCAAGAGTAACAGTCCGCCTGTGTAATTCTTCTTTTTTCGTGTTTTTCATCGAATAATTGTGTTCTTGTCGCTTTTCACTATCCTTTATTCAGTTTCATTCGATGTTTGATCGATTGTTTTTTCTCTCCGTCTTTTACAAACTGCTTTTCCTGTCTCCCCTCCCCCCCCCCCCCCTCTCTCTCTCTCTCTCTCTCTCTCTATCCATATTGTACCTATATCTTTTTCCCCTTTTTCTCTCTCATTTTCTCATATCGTGGTCTAGTGAAAAGTCATTTTCGTGATGCAATTTCCGTACTAATTCACTGCATCATCGGCATTTTAGCAATATTTCCAGCACAGCATTTTGAGCACTGTTTAAGAAAGCATGGAATTCTACTGAACGTCCGAAAACATCACGTTCGTACTCAATATCGTACAATTATTGTAGAAATAGATAAGACTATATTTATCATATTCATAAAACAAAAAATGGAGAAGCACTGTTCAGAAGAAGATTAATAACGCTGGTATATTCAGAACTATAGTTAGATTTACACATTGAAAATACAATGAACAAGACTAATGGAATATTAACCGTTATGGAAAGAATTTTGTGGAAGATGTATTGACATGTTCCAGTCTAAACAGTTCTCTGTCTTTTTTTTTCGAAAATAAAGCAAACAGTGATACGTTGTTTTTCGTATATATTGATTTCTGTCACAAAAACGACAAGGCAGGAGAAATATGGTTAGTTAGATTCGCCTGTAAACAATTCAATACAATTTTGTGTCAGTTCTTGAGAAGAATGCTCTGATAATTCCACACTGGTTAGCATTATTCTGAGTGATTTTTTCTATTAGAGAAGAGAGGACCACTTTCTAAATGGGGTGGGCAGCGTGGGCTGACTGGAGACGCTACATCTTGACTTCGTAATCGGAGGAGGGTGTAGATGGAGAAAAGGGGAGAGTATGGGCGTGCACGCGCACGTGTGTGTGTGTGTGTGTGTGTGTGTGTGTGTGTGTGTGTGTGTGTGTGTGTGTGTGTGAGGAATGGCTGGGGGGGGGGGGGGGGGGGGGACGCAGTCGGTCTGCTTGGTTTTATATTGGACAGTTTGCCCTCTATATCAATTAACACTTTATACCTCTGTTCAGCGCGGATCTCTTACTTTTTAAAGGTGCATCATCCTATGCGGGAAAAAGAACTTCAATAAGTTTATGCAACAAACACGGCTGTGCATACACAGTTTAACAGAGAGACAGAGAGACAACTGATGGAATTTCACGCTCTCTCTCTCTCTCTCTCTCTCTCTCTCTCTCTCTCTCTCTCTCTCTCTCTCTCTCGTCTTCGAAGTGTCGTGTGTGCTCAGCCAGGCTAGAGATAACGCTGTAACTTGAACTGGGATTAGTGTATAATTTTTTGATGTGCTGAAGATTTTCAAAAACTCAGCCAAACTTTTGTATGCTTTTTTCAATTTCATCTATTTAGCAACGTGCTAAACTAATGTACATTTCGCACCAATATTTTTGTTTTCATTGTCGAAAAAATCATTCTCAGACGCTTAACTAAACTGAAAAATGAACCAAAAGGTCACTAACGACATTCAATTTCCTCCAATCCTTTCTCTCTCCTGGATGTTTAAATCATTATTTTCACTTTAACATTAAAGTTTGTTTGTAGTGGGGTGTTGTGCTCAATATTCCACATCCTACGGCTCCGGTCGAAGCACAGCGCTGGATGAGTTATGTATGAAGTGATGTCACTTTAGCCTGTACAGTACATTGGAAACGAACATTAGGAGGGTTCGATCTTTCACGATTAGACCGCCGCTGAACGATATCACAAAATAGCTGACAAGACCACGGCCCATCTTTCACCCGCTTAAGTTCACTTTTACTCATGTGTGTTGCAGACTCACACGGTTTTCACGGGTGGACACGAGGTGAATTGGAGTCCTACCGGGAGAAGTGGCACAGATTCCTGGCATACTGCAGAGAGAGTGGCTGGAGGGGAGGCTGGAGTTGACGGAGCTGAAGCAATGGCCGTGCCAGTGGTGCGGGGAGGTCTTCCTCTCTGAGGGGAGACTGGCCTCTCATTACTACAGAGAGCACCAGGTGTCTCCATCCTCATATCCCAATCACTCCCCACCATTATCTGGACTACATGTCCTTGGAGAGTGAGTGGGAAGGGGGCAGGGAGGATGACAGTGAACAGCCTCCCTCCCCTACGAGGATGGAGACTAAAGCACGGCCAGGGCGGAGGGGAAAACCCCAACACACAGGCAAGGGATTCCCGTGCAAGAGGTGCCAGGAGGTTTTCTCTTCGGTGAAGACCCTGGCATCTCATTTCTCCTGGGTGCACGGGACATCCAAACACACTTCCGCCTCCACCGCCGTCTCCTCACCTCCCTCGTCCACTGCCATCCTCACCTTCCCCCTCTGCCACCGACTCCTCCTGTTCGTCCTCCACCACAGTCTCCTCTTCTGCCTCCTGTAAATCCGCAAGAACCCGCTCCCCACCCTTACCTAAGACCAGAACACAGTGACACTGCCTCTCTCCTTCAAGGACACAAATCGATAATTGGGAAGAAGGAAGGGAGCGGTGTGTGTGTGTGTGTGTGTGTGTGTGTGCGTGTGTGTGTGTGTGTGAGTGCGCGCGTGCGCGTGTGCGCGCGTTTGTGTGTGTCCGTGCGTGTGTATGTGTGTCCGCGCGTGCATGCTTGCATGGGTGCATTTGTACGTGTGTGTGTGCATGCGCGCGTTTTTACAAATTTTGTTGCTTCCTTTTGTTTTCCATTGCATTTTGAACTTTTTATTCACTGGAGAAGTTTTATGCTTGAAATGTTTACCTTTTTTTGTTAATCTGGAAATAAAGAAAAGAGCCATGAAGGCCACAAGATCGTCTCGATTTGCCAAAGTGTGACTCAGATCACTTTGTCTTTTTGAACGGTTTCGTGGAGAGGCCTTTTCTATTTCAGGGAAGCTGGCATTCCTACAGGACACAAACATACGGTGGTCTCTCCGTGGTGAATTGTTTTCCTCCTGCTAAACCAAGTGTCCAAAGCCAAAACCCATCTTTGATATTCAAGTGTGCTACTGAACCCAGGCAAGTGTTTGGTGGAGGAATCACCGGGAAGTGATCTGGACCTTGACAGATTCTTGGAAGAGTGCTCACCTGCAGGAAAAAACGTGAATCTGATTACAATGGGGGCAAGTGTAAGATCTGCTTTAGTCCTAACACTGGCATCAGAATTACATTATCCTTTGTACAGGTGCTGCCATCATCATCGCCCGCCAGCCCTCCCGAAGCACAGGCCGTCAACAGCAGTCCACCACAGCCCTCTGTCCTGACCCTATGTCTTCAGCTGTTCCCAGGGCTATCCTGTTTGTCTGGTGTCTGCTTCACTGTCCCCTATGTCAGGTTTCTTCTTGGCTTTGGTATCTTATCTTACCCATTATTTTTCTCTTTGTTTCCTTCTTGGCTGATAGTGCGCGCGCGCGCGCGTGTGTGTGTGTGTGTGTGTGTGTGTGTGTGTGTGTGTGTGTGTGTGTGTGTGTGTGTGTGTGTGATTCTGTGTGTGTGTGTGTATCACTGTGTATGTGACTCTGTGTGTGTGTGTGTGTGTGTGTGTGTGTGTGTGTGTGTGTGAGCGCGCGCGCGCGCGTGTGTGTATGTTTGTTCTCGGTCACTTCCTACGTTTTGCTATCTTCTGTCCTACTGAAGCAATAACAATAAAACTGGACAGTCTGAAGTAGGCTACCCCACCACGCCCCACCCACAAATCCTTCCCTTCCGGAAAACGCATGTGCGCGCTTGTGTGTGTGTGTGTGTGTGTGTGTGTGTGTGTGTGTGTGTGTGTGTGTGTGTGTGTGTGTGTGCGCGCGCGCGCTTGCGCTTGTGTGTGTGTGTAGTGTGTGTTTTCGATCACTTTCTACGTTTTTGCTATCTTCTTTCCTGTTAAAGCAGTAAAACAAAACTAGACAGCCTGAAGTGGGCTGCCCACGCTCCCACACCATCCCCACACCCTTCCCTTCCATAAATTCAACACCAATGAAACAGCGTTAAAGATCAGAACAAAGGAAATATGTATCGAGAAGGTATCATCGTAGAGAGGAGGGGATATAATGTAGAGAAGGCAAAATGCTACAGATGAGGCAAAATAGTATAGAGAAGTGGACTTGGCGTAGAGAAGGCAACATCGTTTATAAAAGAGGACACACAGTACAGTGGAGTTGCCATGGTAAAGCGAATGGAGCATGGTATAGAGACGGGACATAGTCAATAAAAGGGGGAACATGTTAAAAAGGGAACATCATCGTAGAGAGAAGGGAAATTGTAAAGAGAATGGGACCTAGGTCAAAAGAATTTACATGACACAGAGAAGGGGATACAGCTTAGAAAATAGAGCATAGTATAGACACACGGGCATGGGATAAAGAAAGACGCATTTTACACAGATGGAATTTGAAATACAGAGCGTAGCATGGTACAGAGAAGCAGACATAACTTAGAGAAGGAGACACGGCACAGAGAAGGGTCATGGTATAGAATAGGGTGTTTGATGTACAGAGTGGGACATGACATAGAAAAGGGTGTTTGATGTACAGAGAGGGACATGACATAGAAAAGGGTGTTTGATGTACAGAGAGGGACATGACATAGAAAAGGGTGTTTGATGTACAGAGAGGGACATGACATAGAAATGGGGTGTTTGATGTACAGGGAGGGGTCATGGTAGAGAAAAGGGTGTTTGATGTACAGAGAATGACATGATACTGAGAAGGGTCATGGTATAGAAAAGGATTTTTTATATACAGAGAGGGACGTGACACAGAGAACGGACGTGGTATAGAACATGAAGTCTGATATACAGAGAGGGGCATGAGATTGAGAAGGGTCACGGTATAGAAACAGACGTTTGATGTAGCGAAAGGATACTGAACAAAGACAGAAAATTCCACAATGAAGGCAATATAACACAGAGCAGGGAAAATGGCACAGAAAAAAAGGGACAAAGTATTGGGAAAGCAACATTGTACATGGGAAATAATCTGGCATAGATACGGGAACATGGTACAGAAAAAAGTATAACTGCTGCTATTCTTATGTCCCTAAAGTGTGTTATAAATTCGTCCATAAAAATTGTCAACTCTTATTGTGCAGTGATTCGAAATTAACCCTTTCTGCCTTACAGTCTTTAACTCCAAAGATCCCTTGTCACACTATTACAGAAATTAATGACATGACACATCTCCTATCGATGAAAAGAATAAATGACTTTCTTTAGGGTGCCCCCACATTGTGGAATGTCAACAAATGAGAAAGTTGATCAAGCTGTTCGGAGAGCAGCTCGCCATATTGAAGGCACGACTGCACTCAACATTCTGTTAGACCTATCTGAATGTTATACATCGATTAATAGAGTATCCTATAACAGTTTCAAGAGGTTACAGAAAGACACAGATAGTGTGTGTGTGTGTGTGTGTGTGTGTGTGTGTGTGTGTGTGTGTGTGTGTAGATATGAACAGTAGGAATCAAAAATTAATTTCAGCCACAATGAAAATTAAAATGAAAATGTTGGTTGTGCCTGTCGAAAAAAAAACTCGACGCTGTGATATATGGTTTTCTGATGTTTAACCTGGTGTGTAACACACCAAAAATCCATACACAACGACTCTTCCTCATGTCGTCCTCTCACCCACCTCCATTTTCCCCCGTAGCACCCCCCCCCCCCCCCCCCCCCCCCCCCCCCCCCGCATTCTCTCCCCTTTCTACAGACACACCACTTTTGTTAAGTATCAACTCCGGCAACTGAGGACTTGTTTGGGGCCACTGTCAGTTTACAAGCGGCTCGATCGTCCTCGCCTTGTGCTGGGCGATTGACAACAGCTGATTGCTGATTATCATCACTGTACAAACTGCGAGGGGATAATGTTCACTTATCTCCCCCTGTGAATTTGAGTAAAGGGAGAGGGGGTAAGGAGGGGACGGGGTGGGTCGGTAGGAGTGGAGGGAGGCAAGAGGTGGCAGGTGGGATCGAGAATAGAATTTTATAAGCAAAAAGAATTTTAGCTGCAAACTCTCACCCTCACCTCTCCTTTACTTTAAAGCTTTCTTTCACTTTTTTTTTCTATTTCTTTTTACTCTGGATGTAAATTGCTTCCCCCAGTCAATCGTGAAGACTTTTTCCCTGGTTGAAAGTCGACTTCAGTAGTATGGTTGATGAACTTGATCAAAACGCTGAATTTTGACCAGCTACAGTGGTGCAGTGGTAAGCGTTGCGGAACTACGAACTGCAAGGACGTGGGTTCGATCCTCATCATAGGCATTTCTTTATGTTTTGTGTGTGTGTTTTTTTTAAGGGCCTGCTCGTACCCAGAACTGTGTGTGGTATGGGTTGAGATGGAAAGACTGGAATCACACACTTTACTTACATCCACTTCAATGGATGCGTCTTCGAGTGATGCTCAAATTTCCTGACCACCTCAACAGGTGTCTGGATTTCTGGACCTGCTTACCTTCAGGATATATCATTTAAGAAAGCACATACCCTCATCATCATCCTTATCTTTTTTCAAAAGTGTCCAAACGTGGTATGGAAGGAGACAACAGTAAAATATTGAATACAACTTGTTCACTGGATACACAAGTAATCTGAAAAAACTGCTGTCTAATTCAGCAAACAAGCCAGACATTCAGGCGGCACACTGGCGAATGAACGTGTTTCATAAGAAATGAATCCGTGTCGTCTGCTGACGAAAATCAAGACGCACTGTTCCATTGTTCATTATTTCTGACTGAAATATTTAGCTTGCCTACAAGAAAACGTCATGTATGTATAAATAGCCACATACAGCCAGCAATCACTTTCCATTTTATAAGATTACATCATTTAATCTAACAATTCAAATAAAAATATGTAGCAGCTATTCGTATTCCATTATTTCTCTCATGAACACATTCCCAGCTGTGTTGTACGCAGTTGTATATGAAAGCTGGTAGTCTCACTCCAGTCACTTCCTGTTCAAATCTGGAGCCAAGCCACCACATAAAGTTTTCTCACAGCCTAAACCTTCAATTCAAAACGAACTTTTTACAGACTATCAAATAAAACGCCGTCCCCGCCACTCCACACCACCCCCAATCAAACTGCTCAAAAACAAAACAAAGCAAGACAAAAACTTTGTAAAAGAAAACCGTGTCAGTCAATAGACATAGCGCATTGTCAGAGTGTGTGTAGTGATATCCATGCCAGGTGAGGTGACTGGCTGGGTAGACCAGTGAAGTTCAAACGAACCCTTACTAACGAATCTGAAGAACAGAAACTGACAGGTTGGGTAGATCAGGGAGGTTCACACAGACCCTCATCAGTCACTTCCCCAGAACCATTGCAGACAGTACAGCATCAGTATCCACAAACCGACGCCCGCAGCATGCATTCTTACGTTTACAATTCTTGATGCTTGCTGTACATCTTGTTTCCTCACACACATGGACAGTTGTTGTTTCGCATCTTCGTTTTACTTTGAACAGTTACGTTCCACCATTTGGCGGTTCCTAATTTGTTACCATAAACTCATAGCAAATCTGAATTTTCCACAGCCATTGCGCATTTTTTCTATAATTATATCATTCACAGATTTTACATTTTATCATCCTATCTGATTTTGATATTGGAAAAAAAGCCTTGTATTTTTTTTTTTATTTATTGGAAGGAATGAGAGGTGTTGAGAACACACCTGAGGGGGTTGACATGTACGGTTTTGGGTGTGCATAAGAGAGGGTCAAAAAGAGCGAGATGGAAAACTTCTAATCAGCTGTGCAAAGGTGAGAGTTAGAATACCAGTTGTTTTTATCTGATAATCTGTAAATGTAAGATAACATTTTAAGTGCCTGCATCACTGTATCATTCTACGGTCAGTGCAGCGTGGAGGAAAACATAGAGTAGGAAAAGGTAGTGGATGACACTTGTGAGGGGTGATGGAGTGAAAAGGGTAGATGGACATAGATAAAGCTAGCTGGCTCATTATGTTAGTCCCTTCAATCGGTGTAAGATGGTATGACCCGTAATTACGATAATTATACAGGATTAGGGATTTTGAGG
>JADBJO010028081.1:0-5000 GCA_016801955.1 Conus betulinus
ATCATTGACTGCAGGTGGGCAAGACTGGCATAGTCACATGTACACCAGTGACCGATTTGCTGAATATAGGGCATTTAAGGCAACAAATCTTGTGGAACCATATGTTGAAATTGTTATGAATAGATATGTTTAAAAGTGCTCTTACAAAACTTCGATTTGGTGTGTCAGATATAGCCAGCCACCGATTTAGATACAGTGGAAAAGCAGATGAAATTATGTGTCGCTTGTGTCATGTTCGTAAGGAGATGCCCATTCATATTATTCTTTGTTGCCCTGTTCTTCATGATTTAAGGATGAGATATCATTCAGCCCAAGTATTATAATGACCCATGCCAGTTCAGGTTTAATCTACTAATGGCATGTAGAAATGAGAGTGTATTATCTAATGTTGCACTATTCACTTATAAAGCTTTAAAACGTTTGTCAACATAAAAGTGCTATGGAGTGAACCACATACCACTGACATTTCCTTGGGAGTTTTGTGTTTTTTGTTTTTTTTCCCCGTTGTTTGTTTTCGTTATGCTTTACTTTATTTTTGTTTAGTGCATGACAAATGCTTTATGATCAGTGTCTGAATTGCGTAATGTTAGTATACACATGTGTGTACATGTGAGATCATATGAGTCGGTGAACGACCACCCCCTTCAGATAGGGGCCTAGGCCTAAAAACTGAATAAATTCGCATTCGCAACATTCGCATTCGCATCCATCCCCTTTCCCCCTCCCGCTACTGTGCCCCCCTGCATGCTGACCGCCCCCCCCCCTCGCCCCGACCCCACCCCAACCCCTCCACCTTCTCGTCGGGCTTTTGAAATGTCCTGATCCTGATTATTGCTGCATTCTTTGCAGTGACCCGAAGGTGAAGAGTTCTTCCCACATAATTATTTCTGTTAGGCAGTGCGTCTCGGTTCCCTTTGGACCAACCCGTCGCCTAGTTTGACGTTAATATGCATGAGTTTCACTGGTGTGTATGTGGTCCATTAATTCTACATTTAGTAGTTCATTCATTCATATTTCCACCTCTGCCAGATGAACGGACATCAAATGGCGTAATCTCGACAAAATGTAGATTGACATTTGTTAGTTACTGCATACAGTATCATCTAACATCTCTCAATGTATGAACAATCGTTCTAAGTGCTCACAATCTATGATAACATGAAGGTTTTATTCATTTGATTTTATTGCTAAAAAATTAAAGATTAATAGCTGTTGAAATTTACTGACATCATTACACAAGAGATGACTGAAAGATCTTAACAATACTTATCTCTCTGCTGAGTTTGAGTCTGCTAGTACTTGCTGAGAAAATGCCAAAGTTTAAAGTTTACACACATACACACCGCGCACGCGCGCGCGCGCGCAAGCATGCACGTCACACACACGCGCGCGCGCGCGCACGCATGCACAAATGCACACGCAGAGACATTAGATAAGTGTGTCTTTACATTGACACGTATTTTATGAATAATTCATTTATTGATGGTGGCAAACGTATCGTTTTAATCGAAGAACTCCAACTTGAATATAATCCGATTCTGTAAGATTTGTGGATTTCAGGCGAAATGTTTTTAAAGGCAAGTTTATATATGCTGATCAAAGGTGAATTTACTTTGCACCGGCCGGATCAAAAAACTGTCCATAAAATAAATGAACACGGTATGCTTGCATGTAGCAGTAATTTACTGGCATAAACGTTTCAACAGGACTTGTTCTTGCTTATAATGATACATTTGGCAGGATACAGTTTTGCACAAGGTTTAGAACGAGCAGTGAACAGAGAGAGAGAGAGAGAGAGAGAGAGAGAGAGAGAGAGAGAGAGAGAGAGAGAGAGAGAGAGAGAGAGGAGTATCATGACGGGAGGTGTGTGTGAATGTGTTGAGTATGGAACGAAGGTAAATTTTCATGTCGAGTTTTTGAAAAGGGAGAATCTTTGAAACGTGACCGCAATGTTAGACCATATGTAAACAGTGCTTCATCCCTAACCTTTTCTTGTGGAATTGGATGTTGAGGCACGTGATAGGTGAGAGAAGCTCACTTAAAGGTGTGTTTCCTGATCTGTATGGCAGACCAGGAGTCGCCAAACAGAACAATAGGCCTCTTGACTTGGATCAAGTTAAATATTTGTCAACCCTTGGTTTTGAAACAGAAAACTTCTGTTTTCCAAGCCACCAGAGAGTGGTCAGTGATTGTAGCGCAGACAGAAGGTTGCTTGGGATTTTGTTATTGTATTGATTTCATACAGGTAACTTGCCAGTTGGGGCATGATAAATGAAAAAGAGAAAAGTGAAATTCATTCGTGAATATCAACGATTTATTCACAGACATCAATATGATTATATGAGATTCTCTAATCAAAAGCATTTTGTGAAAACGCGTAATTGGTTTATAAATAATGATAATAATAATAATGATTAAAAATAATAATAACAATATAATAGTAATAACAAAAATTTTAGATTAATGTTCCTTTGGAAAGATTTCATTTTGTATCCCCAACTGTAGGTAGGAATGTGTTGCAAAATGGAACGATACGAATAGCATGTTTTGTTGTTGAATGTTTTAAATTAAAAAAAAAATAATAAAAATTACATGTTCCAAACCTACTCGTAGGACATGCGCTTTCGTTCCAGAAAACCTCAGCGTCCAGCTACTGGACTAAGACTGCCTCCTGCGATTCGATTCCTGTGAGTGGATCTTAACAAAGAGAGAAATTTTGTATTGGTTGTTGTCCATACGAGAATAAAAACAGAAGAAACTGCAAATGTTTATGTAGTAGATAGAAAGTGATTGGAAATGTTTATATAATAAATGAACACTACAACTGACCTCGAAAAATGCGCATTACATGTGATGTTGATGTTATTGTGGAATTCTTAGTTGTGTTTGATAAAGGGGGCACAAAAACGTGAATTCTTGTTTCCTCAATCTCTCTCATTTGAATGAATGGGATAGATGCTCGCGTATGGATTGAACATGTTGTATTTCTGATTGAGTGTATGTAAATGCGGTGTGTGGCACAGACAGACAGACAGACAGCGAGAGGGAGAGAGAAACAGATGGGCAGACAGAACACGAGACAAACAGACAACAGACAGACAGACAGACGGACAGACAGACAGACAGATTTGGAGACAGACACACAGACACACAGACCCCAAGCCATCCTGCTCACCTCAGTCCTGAACGACAGCTCCCGCCTGTAGCCATACTGGTACCAGGGGCAGGGATAGGTCTCCACGTCCTCAGAAAGGTTGCTGTGAGAGACGGTGATTTGGCACTGGCCCACGCTGACGTCAGACGAGTTCCAGTCCAGCTCGTGCAATGCCGCCGTGTTTGCTGCGTCAGTCCACGTTGATTGGTGCCGCACACTGGACGTTTCCACCGCTCTCCCTGGGTGTATGGGGTACAGCATATAACACAGTATGATACATCATGGTATGTATTGTATCGTGTTTGCAAGATATTGGTGGGTAGGTAAGTAGAGGGGAGAGGCAGACAGACAAACAGACAGACAGACAGACAGACAGGCAGACAGACAGACAGACAGACAGAGACGACAGATAGATAGATAGGTAGATAGATAGACAGACAGACAGACAGACAGACAGATATAAAATAGTTTGATGGATGGATGAATAGATGGAAGGACGGAGGGAGAGACGGACGGACGGACAGACAGACAGACAGGCAAACAGACGGATAGATAGATAGATAGATAGATAGATAGATAGATAGATAGATAGATAGATTAGATAGATACATAGATACATACATACATACAGAGATACATACATACATACATACATAGATGAGATAGATAGAGAGAGAGATACATAGACATAGATAGCAAGATGAGTGGATAGATATATAGATGGAGAAAGAGAGATAGATAGATAGATAGACAGACAGATAGAGGGATGGATAGATGGATTGACGGATGGACGGACGATAAAGACGATGGAAGATAGAGAATTTGTGGACAGATAGATAGAGATAGATTTAGATAGATAGATGAGAACGATAGATAGATAGATAGATAGATAGATAGATAGATAGATAGATAGATAGATAGATAAAATGGCATGACAAATGGTGCATAACATTTCATATCACAGCATTGAATTTTATTATCTACCCCATCATAGAAAATATTCATCTTTCAGTACATCATAGCATATAATGACATGATAAATTCTGTCACATACCATGTAGTTTGTCGTACGGTGTGTCTTATAGCACATCTTCGTTTGCACATATCAAATCACCCATATTGTAACTATCAGGTATCGTGTATGTCTGATCATATTGTATCATGTCAGATCGAATCACATCATAAATCGTTTCATATTGCACCATATCACCTTATTCTATATTGTTTCATGTAATTGTTTATGGGATAACATCGTATCGTGTCGTATCTAGTATATACCATACAATATCAGGTCAATTTATGTCATACAATATCGCATCATATCATGATATATCATTTTATGCCCTATCATATCAATTCATATCATATCATATTATAATGTGACATTGTGTCACTTCGTGTCATCTTATATCATCATATTCTATGATTTCAGGCCATATGATATCATGCCATAACTTATTATGTCATTTCAAACCACATATCATATTACATCATATCATATTATATCATATCATATTATATCATATCACACTATACTTCACGTATTTCTCGGTATTGCTGTTTCTGTAACAGCCAGAATTTTCATGCTATACTTCACGTTATTTCTCGGTATTGCTGTTTCTGTAACAACCAAAATTCCACACTGCAGCTGCTAAACACGAAACATACGGAGAGAGAGAGAGGGGGGGGGGGGGGACAGAAACACAGATAGAGAGGGATATAAACTAAAGAGGAGGGAAAGAAAAGAATGGCACGTGAAGAAAAAAAAACAGAGACGGGAAAATAAAGGCAAACAGGCAGACAGAAATACAGGCAGACAGACGGTGGCTAACCTATAAAGATGTTA
>JADBJO010028082.1:0-5000 GCA_016801955.1 Conus betulinus
GCACATTATTCACGCACGTACACATCCACTCACATTCCCGGACATTCGTTCACCTCATTCACCTAGTCCTTTCTCCTCCCTTACACTCCCCCCCCCCCCCCCCCCCCTTCCCTATTCCTTCCCGCAATCCTCCCATTCAATAATATGCACGTTTTATATACCAAAAATTCAGGATCATTTTTGTTCTGCAAATTAATTATCATATCTCATTAGGAGCATTCATCTTTTTTTGTCTGATTTGCGTCGAAAGAGCGATATATCTAGCTAATTCTTGTAACCTATTGGGATTATCACTTGAAAGAATATTCGCGACACTAATTTTCGTTTGGAACTCCAGAAAAGGATACTAAACAGGAACAGTTCTTTCGAATATGTTTATAAGCTTCACAGTAAAATAAAAAATGCACCTCGTCTTCACACTCATTGTCGCACATGGACAACTGGTATCTTCCTGATTAATTGAAGCATTTAGGGACCATCTTTTACAATTTTTTAGAGACCAATTACTCTTAACCGAAATCTTGTCAAATTAGAGAGAGAGAGAGAGAGAGAGAGATGAGAGAGAGAGAGAGAGAGAGAGAGAGGGGGGGGGGATTCAGAGAGGGAGACACTAGACTGACACTGAACTGACACAATTTTATTGCCATTCCTAAGCATTGCCATTGGGTATTATGAGTCATATCTAGCCATTGCGGCTCACAACAGCTACTAAACAAAAAACCGTGCAAAGACTTCCCTTGTGATGGGACAAGTACTCCTTGACATAGAACTGCTACAAAAGAAAGATTAATGAATCAAAGATTCACCAAATCACATGAACATACACACATGTACACACACACGTACACACACACACACACACACACACACACACACACACACACCACACACACACACACGCACGTACACACACACACGCACGCACGCACGCACGCCCACACGTACGCACACACTTTCACACACACACAGCACATACGCACCGCTCTCCCCCCCCCCCGCCCTCCCCCCCCCCCCCCCCCCCCCCCCCCCCCCCACACACCACACACACACACAAAACACACACGCACGCATGTAAGGCACGCACAAATGCAAGCGCGTTCGCGCACGCATACACAATATACATTGACGTAGACTATCAGGTTATGAACATAACTACTGAGGCAATGCACATTTAAGGAAGCGATCATCTTACTCATTCGTGATATGCTTTTTACGAAATGCACTCGCTTCTGAGACATACTTCGCAAATTCTACTACAGTTTTTTTGGTTTTCACTTGCTAAAATCGCTACCAAATCTCTTTTTTTGGCCAACTGATTCACTGAAAAATTTTGCACCCTCTACGGATATTGGCGTATGCAGCACAATCAAACACAAAATTTACTTCATTCTCAACACTGTCTCTTTCTTTACACACAGGACAAGATTTACTATTTGATTTCTCGAACCATTTTTGGTTTTTGCGCCGAGACCGAGCGTTCTGGTTCGAAATCTTGCCAAACTATAATATTTTATCTACGTGTTATAATTTTAAGATATTTCTCTGCTTCGAGATTGCTTATAATGAGAGAAAAACCAGTCGTATGTATCATTTCCATCCATGCCAACATGCCAGTTTGGTTTGTAAGAACAAATATAAACGGTCCTTTAATACTGAAATAAATTCTGCTTTATTACCGACTCCTTGTGACAACCAAACTATGCCAAAACCATTTTTCTGTCAATATGTTCTTAACATATGAAACCCAGTCGAATTTTCCACTTTCATGTTGCAGTATGAGCATTTCATACGCCTGACCGCAGAGTCTGATTATTGGTAGGCTTGCTAATTTCAACCAGTATTTAATACATCTAACATAAGTGGCAATAAGAGAGGGCATCGTCCACTTTCACCGTAAACCATTTTATTTTGATGCGTGCAAGGGTACGTGGATGATACGCTTTATAGCATAGGTATGAACTTTTTCCATTTCGATATTATCCAGCATACCCCAAACTTCTGATGCATATATCAAAATAGGCGGTAATCTGTGCATCAAATAATTTTCAAAATAGATTTACATCATTGGAGTTCAATTTCCTCATAGTTCTCAAAATATCTATGACACCTCTCTTTCCTTTTCTGCACATCTCAACCCAGCACTTTTCTCAAGCTTATCTTTGTTGTGAAGAGCATCCCAAGGTATTTATAGCTACTTGTCACTTTAAACTTCTTCTCCCACCATAAAACCACCTTTCATATTTTGACAAGTAATCACCATTCCTAAAAACCCTTACATTTGTTTTGTTTAGATTCACTGTTTAATTTCAAACCTATCTGATTCCCTTTTCAAAGTGCCTAATTGATTCTGTAAACCAACAGGCGTATCTGCGAGGAGAATAATATTATCAGCAAAAAGCATTAGAAAAAAAATTAGCGGCAACCGGGTATCATTGTATTCCATGCACCCCTCCCCCCCCCCCCCCTCGATATCTCTATTGCTAATTCATTTATGAAGAATGTAAACAACAGTGGGATAAGCAACACCCTTGTTTCACTCCCAGGGGGCAGCTGAAATAAATCGGTATAAGCTCCTTTCTCTCGGTTACATGCAAGAACACACTCATGCATACTATAAAAACAGCTGCATACAACTTCTCATTTACACTATTTTTCCTCAGAATAATACCACAGAACATTTCTGTTGACTGAATCGAAAGAGTTCTGGAAATCAATAAATGCAACATACAATTTAGATTTTGTTAGTGAATATTTGTTAACTACGGCGTACAGAGTGAATATGTGGTCTACTGTACTATATTTAGATCGAAATCCAGCCTGTTCATCTATTATTTTCTCCTCTCTCTCTCTGCCCATACTTTTTAATCTTTTTGTTGAGTATATGCGTATACATTTTACTAATAACACTTGTCAATCCAACGCCTCGATAGTTATCAGAATTGTTACTATCACCTTCCTTATGAAGAGGAACTATTATGTATTTGGACCAAGATTCTGGAAAATATCCCTTTATCAAACACCGAGTGTGAAAGAGTAACAAGAAATCAACTACAACAGAGTTAGCACATTTTGAACATTTCTCCAACTACTTTGTCTGGTCCTGCAATTTTTTTTTCGCATTTGATGTGTTTTCATACTGTTCAAGACCTCATCTCTTGTTATCTGATCATTAAACAGTGGTTCAAGACCTCATCTCTTGTTATCTGATCATTAAACAATGGTTCATCAGTATTTTGGATACTTTGTTCTTCGCTATGTACATCTGTATGAAAATCTTCAAAATTGTTGTTAAATCCGTTAAATACACTATATAAATGTTCATGCCATTGTTGCGAGATGATTTCATTATAATTTACTGATTTTCCACTAATCGATCGAATGGTGGATCAGAACAGTTTAGGGTCGTGAACAGATGTTTTTAACTCATTAATTCGTTTTTCATCAAAGTCTTTCCTTCTCTCTTTTTTTTTTCAGTGAATTATAGTCTTTTTCCCTTTCCCCTGAGGTAGGCTTGCTGCTTTATGTTCTTTCTTCATTCTTTGGTTTTGGTTCTTTGATATCGTTTCAGACACACTTTTCACAACCTTTTTTTTTATCTTGTTATCGCACTCATAAATCAAACCAATCGCTCACTTCTTTCTTCCGTTTTCCCCGGAGTCCTTACCATACATGCAGCGGCACTGTGCAAAGCTTTCACAAAACATTCTATACCAGTGTTTATATCCACATTAAGACACTCTGTAGCTTCGTTACAGCACTGTTTTAAACTCACCTCAATCTAATTCCTCTTTGTAGATCACTGCGTGTTCATCAGACTGAATAATGCAGGGATGGTTGAGGAAATGAGGGGGGGGGGGGGGGAGAGGGGGGGGGGGGGGGGGGGGGGGGGGGGGGGGGGGGGAGGAGGAGGAGTCGCATGGTATGTTACCACTGACATTCTAAACAAATGAAACATGCCCACAGATAAGTCTTCCATTGTCATGGGTTCAAGTACCGGGCAGCTTGGGTTAAGGGGAGAAACTGCACAGACAGAATATCGCCAAGGAACAGTTTACTCTGCACCATTTAACTGTTACCCAGTCAGGAAAAAAAATAAGTTCTTGCACCTGAAACAAAATTGACAAGAACAAAACAACACAAAACTGCCCCGACCGTGAGAGTGTTGCTCAAATTTCCTGACCAACACTGCAGGTGTCTGTATCTCTCGGGCCTGGCTGGTTGACGACGGGATATATTATGAAAGGAAGCGTAGAGTACAGCCCTGTCATGTAGTCTCAGACCGAAATGGAAATCCGTAGCATCATCTTAATCATCCTCATTCTCATCGATCAGCATAAAAAAATGTCTCAAATTCTGTGGCCCTTCATGCCCTGCTCTCATGGTGACCTCAGTTTCGATGTCCCTCTCCACGTCTGTGGCCTTGGTTTTTGGTTCCGTCGGGGTCACCGGTATCGGCGAGTCCATGGGGGCTGTCGTTGGACGGACGTGGTGGCGCCCTCCGGAGGGAGAGCTCACTCACGCCGGCTCCGCGACTAAGCAATTATTGTCGTCAGTAGGGGGCTTAGTAGGTGGTGTGTCCTGCGTATGTTAGATCAGAAACAGGCGCCACTGAACACCACCGAAGTGACTCGGCAGCAGTGCAGTGTCTCCTCCGGTGGGTTGCCTCTTGACGACTTGACATTGACTGCTCCTTGTGGATTGCCGGTGCCGGTGCTGCGGCGGGGCCGACCGGGCTGTGGCTGTGGACGGGATGTCGGAATGAACGGCGTGGGTACACTGCCTCTGAGGTGGCGCAGAGTTGGGACAGAATAACATATTAATGAGATAAAAACCAAATGTCAATGCATTACAATAACTATATTAATGAGATATTAAAACCGAATGTCGTTATTGAATTTGAATTTAAAGCTTGTGTCACTATTCTATATTCTGTTTCAATCACAACAGTTTCAAAACGCCTTGGTTAAGCGTGCTAGTGTGCTAGAGAGAGAGAGAGAGAG
>JADBJO010028082.1:10000-12500 GCA_016801955.1 Conus betulinus
TAGTCTCAGACCGAAATGGAAATCCGTAGCATCATCATAATCATCCTCATTCTCATCGATCAGCATAAAAAAAAGTCTCAAATTCTGTGGCCCTTCATGCCCTGCTCTCATGGTGACCTCAGTTTCGATGTTCTCTCCACATCTGTGGCCTTGGTTTGGTTCCGTCGGGGTCACCGGTATCGGCGAGCCCACGGGGGCTGTCGTTGGACGGACGTGGGGGCGCCCTCCGGAGGGAGAGCTCACTCACGCCGGCTCCGCGACTAAGCAATTATTGTCGTCAGTAGGGGGCTTAGTAGGTGGTGTCCTGCGTATGTTAGATCAGAACAGGCGCCACTGAACACCACTGAAGTGACTCGGCAGCAGTGCAGTGTCTCCTCCGGTGGGTTGCCTCTTGACGACTTGACATTGACTGCTGCCTGTGGATTGCCGGTGCCGGGGCTGCGGCGGGCCGACCGGGCCGTGGCTGTGGACAGGGTGTCGGAATGAGCGGCGTGGGTGCACTGCTTCTAAATCATTTAAGAGCCAGTTTCTGGGGATTGTACCCGTTTCGATTGAGTGAAACTTCATAAGCAAATGTGGCATCTATGTTGCGTTTGAATTTCGTTTCAAAGATTTGCAGAACACCTTATTGTAAATGAATGGTGTTTTCCGAGCTTGAAAATAGATGGAATCCACATTGCTACCTTTCGCTGGAATTTCTAGCTTGAAAAAGCTTGTCGACAGCTGAATATTAGTCAGGCCACCGACAATCCTTTCTCTCTCTCTCTCTCTCTCTCTCTCTCTCTCTCTCTCTCTCTCTCTTGGCTCTGTCCTGTCTTCTTTAATGTTAATCATGTTGTGTTTCCAGTCACGATGTATAACACAACAGTAAAAACAACTCAGCCAGCCGAACACGCCGCAATAAGATGGCATTGGAAGAATATTGGACTGGTCGACAGGACGCTGATAGACCTTTAGAGTCTCTCGTCACTTCTTCTGCGTGCTTTTCTCTTCTTCTTCTTCTTCTTCTTCTTCTTCTTCTTGTGCTTGTATTTTTCTTGTTCGTCCTCCCCCGTTTCCTCCTGCACCCCCTTCTCCTCCTCCTTTTTCTCTTTCTTCTTTCTTTCTTTCTTTCTTCTTCTTCTTCTTCTTCTCTCTTTCTTTTTCTTTTTTTTTTTTTCTTAGTTTCCGTCGTTGTCCCTCTCCTTCGTTTTCCCTTTTTTCTGTCTTTCTTTTTTTTCTTTCTTTTTCTTTCTCTCTTTCTTTTCTTCATCCTTCTTTCTGTTATCCCTTTCTTCTTCTTCTTCTTTTTCTTCTTCTCTTCTTCTTCTTCTTCTTAAAGTCTGTCGTGTTCAGAACAGCTTCATCAGATTTTCTGCAGCTCGTGTATAATGTGGGGGAAAAAGTGGTACGACTGAACTGTTTCAGTGTTGTTTACTGGCGCCTGTTTCTCCAACAGAACTGGAGGTATGTCTCGAGTGCAGCATTAAAGAATGGCGTAATCTCTCTCTCTCTCTCTCTCTCTCTCTCTCTCTCTCTCTCTCTCTCTCTCTCTCTCAGTTTGTCTGTCTCCCCCCCCTCCCGTCTGTCTCTCTCAAATCATATATTAGATACACGAGAACAGCTACCATCACAGATCATTGCTGACGCGTGTTTCTGTAATCTATTAGTCTCCCAGTTCTTCCCAACAAAATTCCTCTCTTCTGTCCAAGTTCATCATGATCTTATCCTCCTAAGACCCAAAGTGCCTGGAGACAGACTATAAGTAGGGACTGTCTGCGTGCTTTGATTTGTAAATCATCTCATCGATGGTGACAGAGCCTTCTAGATGGCTAGCAACTGACGGAGTATTGGTTTATGCTTTTTTTTTTTTTAATGTCTGATAATACTCCCGGACAAAGACATTCGCATTTGTCAGAGGGTCACTTGTCTGTTTCATATTCTGTATGAAATTAGCATCAATTTGCACTGTGTTCAGTGTGTTCATCAACAAGTAACACGGACAACACGAAACGGAACTGGTCATCTTGCACCCAGGGGCCACCCTTTTGACCGGAACAGAAGAAAGAGGTCATTTTGCCAGCGGTGTGAACTTCTGTAGTGTCCCTTTGGTGAACACAGCAACGTGGCATCATGTTTTTGTTTGTTTCTTTGTTTTTTTTTTTTTTTTTTTTTTTTTTTTTTTTTGTGAACTCATATGACATCAGGAGAACCTGTCTTGTGAAAAACAGCTCTAATGTCAGGAGTGGTCTTTCTCTCTCTCTCTCTCTGTGTGTGTGTGTGTGTGTGTGTGTGTGTGTGTGTGTGTGTGTGTGTGTGTGTGTGTGTGAAAACAGCCATATGATGTCAGGAGTGTCTTTTTTCTGTGTGTGTGAAAACAGCCAAATGATGTCATGAGTGTGTTTTTCGTGTGAAAACAGCCATATGATGTCAGGGGTGTTTTTTTGTGTGAAAACAGCCATATGATGTCAGGAGTGTTTTTTTTTTCTGTGTGTGTGAAAACAGCCATATGATGTCAGGG
>JADBJO010028082.1:17500-20542 GCA_016801955.1 Conus betulinus
GGGGAAAAAAAAAAAAAACCCTTTGAAATTGTTTTTGTTTACGACATATATCCAATCGCTTTATTTCGGTGTATGGAGATAGTCCGAACGGGCGACAATCGAGAACAGCAAGACTCTGAAGTGTCCTTACTCCGAAGTAGTGTAGTCCGAAACAGATTCAGACCAACCCTGTAATTTCTTTTCCGTTCAAAATGGCATGCACTGGGTGCAGCGAACCCCCGAGGAGAAAGATTCTCAAAGACTTCAAATTCAGAAAAACCGTCCCATATATCAATGATTGAAAAACTCTCTCTCCTCTCTCCTCTCTCTCTCTCTCTCTCTCTCTCCTCTCTCTCTCTCTCTCTCTCTGTGTGTGTGTGTGTGTGGTGTGTGTGTGTGTGTGTGTGATTGCCCCCGCGCACACGTGTGTATGTGTGTGTGTGTGCGTGTGTGTGTGTGTGTGTGTGGTGTGTGTGTGTGTGTGGTGTGTGTTTGCGTGCATGCATGCGTGCGTGCGTGTGTGTGTGTGTGTGTGTGTGTGGTGTGTGTGTGTGTGTGTGTGTGTGTGTTTGTGCATGTGCGTATAAAGTGCAAGGAAAAATACGAAATAAAGGCAGACAAAAAAAAAAGAAGAAAACTTGAAGGAAGGAAAGTAAACAAGCAATAAAGAAAGGAGAGAAAGGAAAAAGGAAAGAAGGGAAGAGAGCGAAAAAAATGAATTATGAATAACATTCAAAGCAAGGTATAAAATCCCCAACAGGCAAAGAAATAAAGAAAGACAAAAAGTCAAAGAAAGTAAGAATGAACGAGTGGAAGGAGGAGAGGAAGAGAAATGAAGAGTGTGGCTAAAGAAAGAAAGAATTGAAAGCAAACAAGCAAACAAACAATGGGGAAAAAAAAAACAAAGAGAAAAAAAGCCAAAGAACTAAAGCAAACAAAGAAATGAAGTCAAGGAGCAAAATTCAAATCGTTCTTGAACTAATCTCCCCCCCCCCCCCCCCCCCCCCCCTCCTCTCTCCTCTCTCTCTCTCTCTCTCTCTCTCTCTGTCTCTGTATGTGTCTGTGTGTGTGTGTGTGTGTTGTGTGTGTGTGTGTGTGTGTGTGTGTGTGTGTGTGTGTGTGTGTGTGTGTGTGTGCGTGTTTGTGTGTGGTGCTAGTCTGGTGTTTGTTCGATCGTTTGATTTTTTCATGTTTCTGGCTATTTGTCTGCCTATTAGTCCCTATTTCCTTCTTTAAATAGTTTTTATCAATGAAGTTCAAATTTCTCTCCCTTCACAACCACACCCACAGCCCCCCTCTTCCCCTCTCCCACACATAGGCACACGCACGCACGCACGCACGCACGCACACAATACACGATCGCACGAGCGCGCGTGAACGAAGAGAGAGAGAGAGAGAGAGAGAGAGAGAGAGAGAGAGAGAGAGAGAGAGAGAGAGACAGACAGACAGACAGACAGACAGACAGACATGCAGACGGACTGGCAGACTGACTGACTGCACAGACAGACAGAGAAAGAGAGAGAGAAATCAAAATTCAGAACAGTTACCTGCTAGCCCAAAGTCTTTCAGAAACGGGTTTACATATACGAAATTTTACTTATGCGAAAATAAAAGCAAATACTGCGATTGGTTTTCAGGCAAGTGTGTTCAAACATGTTCAGATCTCATCAACTCAAAGGAGAACATCCTGAAACTGAAGAAAACTTCAAAAAAAGCTAACCGTAGTTGTGACATAAATTCGTGCTATAAATGCCTCACACTGATATCAAAACAAACTGTTTTCTACATTGTTGTTTCAAAAGGCAATAACAGACTGACAAGCATAATTGATTGTATAATAAACTCTTGTCTAGCAATGCCGATCTAGTCGCAAAGTGAGACGACTGCAGGCGGAAATCTGAACAAATCTTAAATAAATGTTTAGTGAACTGCCAAAAAAAAGCATGGGCAAACGAAAACACAAGACACGTTTCGACCTCTTAGGTCTAATTCAAGCAAGATACAAAACAAATATAGGACAACGAAAATGAACGAGCAATCACTTATCTTCAATCACTTCAGCGCAAGATTGGCTTTGAATCACTTATCTTCAATTACTTCAGCGCGAATTAGGCGTTGAATCACTTATCTTCAATCACTTCGGCGCAAGATAGGCGTTCAACGCCATCTTGCGCTGAAGTGATTGAAGATAAGTGATTGCTCTTCATTGTCGTTTGTCCTAATTGTTTTGCATCTTGCTTGAAGAAGACCTAAGATGTCGAAACCCGTCGTGCTTTGTCTTGTGATTCGTTTGTCAGAATATATATATATATATATATAATATATATATATATATATAATATATATATATATATATATATATATATATATATTGTCAGTTTGCTAACATCCATTTAAAGTTTGTTTAGCAACACCGAGCTTTTTTTAACTTCCCGGCAACAGTGGAAAAAAAGCTCACCAGGTCCACTGAATGTACTGGACATGATATCTGTTTGTTCCCTCATGTAGTAAATCACTCGCTATTTGCATGTGCTCTCTTAAAACTATTACATGCCAGTATATTGATCTTTTGAACTTCAAAAGCATCACTGTTGACACCCGACAGTTAAGTACCAATTGCCAATCTGCTGAATCTAAGAATCAACAAATTTTACAGACAGCTGTAAGGAACGCTCATAGTATTAATGTGTTCATAATGCATGCAGTGGCGTTTTAAACTTTGCTCTCAGACATTTTGCGATCAAAAAATAAAACTTAAAAGGGTGATAAACAATACTTACGGAAATATTTGTAAGCATTCACCACTGGCATAACAGTGCCATGAGGGTCTAATGTTTCCCTTGCAGCTAGAGATCCTTTCTTTCTGAACAGTATAATATTTTTGCCATATTTACGTTCAGATGGACTTAGCAGAGGCTCTCTCAGAGTTGGAACACTGCGTTTGCAGACCTGTGTTGTTCCAGAAACCAGTGTTACATCATACGCTAAAAGAATGCATATCTATGAAAACATTTACAAAATGATATACCGTGCTTTCCTAAGCTATTGCCTGCAGCTGTCACA
>JADBJO010028083.1:0-10000 GCA_016801955.1 Conus betulinus
TTTTGTCCTATCTTTTCTCTTTTCTTCCGTCGTCGTCGTTCGTCTCGTCTTAGTCGTCGCGTCGTCTGGTTGTGGTGGTCGTCTCTCCCCGTCGTGTGCTCCTCCATCTCCTTGTTGGTTGTTGGTCTTCTTCTCGTTTATTCTTCTATGTTTGTTGTTGTTTATTTGTTCTTGTTCTTCCTCTCTTTCGTTCTCCTTCTTCTTTCGTCTTCTTCTCACCTCCTTCCCCTCCCCTCCCCTCCTCCTACCTCCTCCTCCTCTTGTTGTTGTTTGTTGTCGTCCTCGACGGTCAGTCTCTCGTCTTTTCTCCCTTCCCCCTGTCCAGCCTCGTTTTGCCTCTCGTCCCTTGTTTTCCATTCTTCCTCGGCCCCGCCTTCCTCCTTGTCCTTTGTCCCCGCCCCGGTGCCCCATTCTGCTGCTTCCTTTCCCGGCCTCCTTTTGCTTCTCGCTCTTCCTGTACTTGTTCCTGCCCCTTCTTTGACGCTTTTCCGTTTCCTCCTTTCTGTCCCCCGTGCTCGCTCGCCTCGCTTGTCTCTTCCCCTCCTGCGCGCCCTCTCCGCCTTTTGCTCCACCCCTTTCTCGCTGTGTTCGCCGCTCGCCGTCCCCCCCCCCCTTCCGGCTTTTCCTGCCCATTTTTGCCCGCCCCTTTCCCTTTTCTGTCGCGGTAGCGTGTCTCCCTTTTTTTTTCTTCTTCTTCTCTTCTATGTCCTGCTGCCGCCTGGCCGTTTCTTTTTTGATTCTTTTTTGTGTGTGCCTCCTGCTTTGCCATTTGCCTCCCCCCCTCCTTTTTCGCCCCCTTTTCCTGCCCAGGCCTTTCCCCGGTTTTGGGTTTCTGTCCCGCTTTTTTGTTTCTGTCTCTTGTTGTCCTCCTCTGCCTTCTCTCCCTTGTTGGGGTGCCGCCCGTTTTGTGTGTGCCCCTCTTTGTCGTGTCCCCCGCTCCCCTGCCTCCGCGCGCCTTGCCCTGGCCGCCCCTTGCCCTGTGTCAGCTTCTTGTTTTGCCCCCCTCCCCTCGACTGCTTACTCTTCCTCTCTTTCGATGTGCCCGTCCCGCTTTCCCTTCCCCGTTCGCCCCACCTCCTTCCCCCCTACGCGGCCTCTCCTCGGTCCTTCTCTCTCGCTCCCCTCTTCTCTCTCTCTCTCTGCCTGTCTGTCCGTCGGCCTGTCTATCCTATATAGTTTATCTATATATCGCCGTCTATCTGTCTGTTCCCTGCCTATCTATCTTGCTCGCTGTCTGTCTTTCTTCTCGCTATCCAACCATCCATCCCCTTCTCCTCCACTCTCTACCTATATATATATACTATCTATATATATTATATCCTACTCTCTTATATACTATATATATCTAATAATTATACGTTCCCTGTGTTTTGCAGTTCCACAGTGAAACCAGTTTACATCTATGTCGGTCTGTTCGTCTTCTATATCTGCCGATCCTGTGTTGATTTCGTTCGTGGCGTTTTTTGTCTTTCTTTCCTCATATCTTTTCTCTTTTCCAGCCTCTGTTTGTGCTCACCTCTGGCGTGTGTGCTTTCCTTGCCTCTGTCGCTCTTTCATCTCTGTTCACTCTTTCAGTTTCTTCCTTCTCTGGTCCTTTCGCTTGTATACCAAACCCTTTTTGTTTCTTTTTATTGCTTGTTTTCTTTTCCTACCTCCTGTGATTGAATTCTTTCTCTTGCGCTCCTCAAGACATCTATCTATTCCATCCCAACAGGGTTGTCTAACATTGCAAATATCAAACCTATCTTACTCAATTCGAAAGTCGTTGATTGTGCCCCCCCACAACAAACAAACAAACAAACAGGATATTGAGCTGCTGAATTATCATCAGTCAAACGAGACAATCTTGGCTAAGGTTGCCCAGTTAGTTAAAAAAGAGATTACGTGCATGTTTTGTGCGGGAAATTCACTAGTTTACTGATTGGCAGTCGGTCCTGAAATGTTAACACCAGATGGCCTTTTGTTTTGATATTCCAAGTCTGCAGTGTACCATATTCAAGCCACCCAGTGCTAGTTTCACCGTGTTTACATCATTTCTGTCTCTGTGATGCATTTACTGTCTCTGTCTCGGTCTCCGTGTATCAGTACTAGTCCAGTAACGTCCTGTCTCTATGTGTCTGTTTCTCCATCTCTCTCCACTCTCTTCTCTCTCTCTCCTCTCCTCCCCTGTCTCTCCTCTCCTCTCTCTCCCCTCCCCTATCTCTCTCATCTCTCTCTCTCGTCTCTCTTCTCTCTCTCTCTCTGTGATTAAACACCACCTTGGCCCATTTCTTCTTTTTGATATGAGGAGTAGGAATAATCAAATAGTCCCCACTTCAAAGACAGAATGGTACCAAGACAGCCTCGCATGCAAGGGGTAGGAACATGGGAAGAAATGCGAACGTCGCCGAGTGCTTCATTCAGGTCTTTGTGTTCTTCAAATGGGAGGTCAGCCGGACCAGTAAGGTCCCATCTGCTTCGTTTTGTGAAGAGATCATCAGGCTTGGCAACTGGATCACAATTGCCTAACGAGTGAGAAACACTTGTCATTTCTTAAACAAAACGTCCTCTCGAAAACACCGAGCAGATCCCTCTGCATCACATGAACAGTAGGTAGGTATTAAAAAAAAAACGTACCTAGTCAGCGAAGAATAGAATGAGAATTCCTCAAAAAGATTGCAGACTAAAAATGTGTCTAAAATTCAAACGGCGACAGTGTGAAAGTCACAGCCTGTAGGGGGCCAGTAAACAGGATTAAACATACACACATGGATTATACATTACTCTCTAAAATCCCAAGTATAAAACACTGGACACCATTCTACAAGCTTGAAAGGCTTACAGAATGATGTAAGACATGAAAAAAAAAAAAAACACAAAGAAGAAAAAGAAATGATAATAAAACCCCAAAGTTTTCTTCATTCCAGATAAAGAGCAGATCAAACACTTAAATCCGTCCCAGTTGAAATGTACATAGACAGACTAGTGTTTTAAGGGTATGGGGGCATGATACCAAATTCTACTCCACTCAGGACTCTCATCAGAGTTTGTTGTTCCTCCAAATGGGAGATAAGCAGGACCAGCAAGCAACACATGCTTCGCTTCGTGAACAGTTGATCAGGCTTGCAACGCTTGCAACAGGCTGTGACTTTCACACTGTCGCCGTTCACTGCTACCTGCTGAGTGAGAGAGAAAAAAAATTGTCATATAAACACAAAGGAACTCTCGAACACACCGAGTAGATCTCTCTGTATACTTGAACATGCGTATATGAAGAAAAAAGCCTAATCAGTGAAGGATAGAATAAGACTAATTTAATAAGATTGTAAGACTAAAATCTACCTAAGATTTAAAACGGCGGAAATGTTAAAGACAGTGTCTATGCAGGACAGCAAACAGGAATACAAATTCATGGAGACTGACATTTATTCTTTACATTCCCAGGTTTTTAAAACAATGAAAACCACTCTAAAAGAACGAAGAGCTCACAGTTTGATGTGGAACATACAAAAAAAAAAAAAATGTAAATGAAAAATAAAGAAAGAGAGACACGATAATGAAACCCTTACCCTAGATTCTCTCTCTTTCCAAAGCAACACCGAAATCCGTGCCAGTTGAAATGTAGACACCTTAACAAAGACAGACTTGTGTTGAAGGGTGTGGTGACATGAGAAGAAATCCTTCAGTGAGCGCTTTCATCACTTTGTGTTGTTCCTACAAGGGGAGGCCCGCAGGAACAACCAGCGAGAGCTGATCCACTCTCTGAAAGACCTCCTCAGCCTTTACTACAGAAATCCGGTGACCTGCAACATTACTAAACAAGTCCACTTCAAAGTGAGGTGACTGAACCGGACACTGAAACAAATTTGAAGAGTAATTTAAGCAACTCCACCGGTTCGTATGGACCAACAAATTACAAGACAAAAAAAAACACGACGCTTTTTCGCCTCTTAGGTCCCTTCTTTCATGGACAAGATAAACAACATTCAGGGCGACGAAAACGAAAGAAGAACGAGCAACCACTTGAATCATCGCCTACCCTCGCGCCGAATTCGAGAAGAAAAGTGCTTGCTCGTTCTTCACTTTTGTTGTCCTGGATGGTGTTCATCTTGCCTGAAGAAGATGTAACAGGCGAAGTCGTTTTTTCGAACGCGTCGTGTTTTGTCTTGTGTAACTTGTTTGTCCGTGTAAACTGGGCGGTGTTATTCAAAATTACTTGAAAATTGTCGAATCAGCAAAAAGGAAACTCTTGAAAATTGAGTAGATCCTTCGACATACATGAACAAGGCCTACAAACAAGCAGTAAAGGGAATTGATTGGTAAGATGGTAGACTAAAATATGTCTGAAATTCAAAAGCAGAAATGTAAAAGACTCAGTCTATGGGAGCTGGTTACCAGGTATAAAAATCCACAATGATTTGAAATAAGTTTAAAACAAAAAAAAAAAAAAAGAGAAGAAAAGGAAACATAAAAAAAGAGGACCAAAAGGGGACATCTTTCTGGCACGTACGCACGCGCGCGCGTGTGTGTGTTTATGTGGTGCGTGTCTGTGTGTGTGTGTGTGTGTGTGGCGTGTGCGCGCGCGCGCGCGCGTGTGTATGTGTGTGTGTGTGTACTTGCCAGTCTTATGAACATCTGCACTCCCATTTTAAAAAAAAAAAAAAAAAATCAGACTATCTAAACTGGAATTTTCGATAATAGATATGGACATCACCTATTACGAAGAGATGAAGCTGTTTTTTTTAGTTGCAAAGTGAAACGACTGCAGGCGGAAATCTAAACAAATCTTAAATAAATTTCAGCGAACCGCCCAGAGAAACGTGGACAAACCTGCACAAGACAACACACAACGCGTTTCGACCTCATAGGTATTCCTCAGGTGAAAACAAAGACGAACAAAATAACGAAAAAAATGCACTTAGCTTTGATCGTTTCAAATTGTTATCTGAAAGCGATCAAAGCAAAGTGCATTTTTCGTTATTTTTGTTCGTCTTTGTTTCACCTGAGGAAGACCTAAGAGGTCGCAACACGTTGTGTGTTGTCTTGTGACTCGTTTGTCCACGTTTCTCTGGGCGGTTCGCTGGCATTTATTTAAGATTTGTTTTGTTTTAAACACATACAGCCCAATACTTCTTTCTTTAGTCCACCGCACTTCCACCGAGATCTAATCAACCCACATCAGTCGTCAATTGCGACAAATTTCTGAATGAATTTCTGCATCACTTAAATCCGAACGAGGCCTTCAAAAATTTGTCGCCGGCGACAAATTTTATAGAAGGTGCCTTCCTCGGCAACAAAGTTCGTCGGCGACATTTATGGTGTCCCACGCAGAGCAGTTTGATAGTTGTCGCCCGCACCCTACTTTCCCCACTGTGGCACATGTATTTGGTTAGTCAACTAATAATGGATTGATCGTTGTTGTTGCACTTGAGATTGTGCTCCCCGTTGCAATGTATTTGCACGGAATATTTTGAGTGTTTGCCAAGTTTAATATTTCCAAGTTGTATTGCTGCACGTTTACAGCTCTATAGCACTGATATCTCCACTCCTATATAACCGGACCGTATGCAGATTGTTTTTTATCATCACAAAGTACGCGCGCGCGCGCGCGCCACAACCACAGACACACACACACACACACCACACACACACACACCATGAGACTTTGTCTTGTGAACAATGCCATTTGTTTTACATCTACTTGTCCTGACGTTCAAAATTCAGATCAATGTGGTTCAGAACAACAAGGCTGTTTCATCGAACTCTGGACACGAGTTAGAATTCTTTGAAATCGGTACAGTGTAGAAATGGATACACGTAGTCTTACTTTCTGTAAATATGAAAATGGCAATTTCTAACTGGTGATGTAGAAAGGGAATGTGTGAAATGTCTGGCTTCATTTAGTGTAAAAGAATTTTGATGGACAATATAAATATTGCGCTCGCTTTCGAATCAATGTGACAGTTTGCAAGTCTTACTGTCTCTCTGTGCAAAAAAAAAAAATGTCTGAATTTGATTATCCTTCTGCAAAATTCTCCCCAACGTACCATGAAAAATTAATAAATGGTGTTCTGTTTCGCGAGCGTTGTACAGTCTTTCATCAGAGAGGGTCCCAAATGACTGAACTAAAACATGTTTGAAAATAAAGTCAGTAAAATATTCAGTATGCACTAGCGACCGATTTTGCTGAATTCTGTTTGTTCAATGGTCTAGAGATTCAATCATCTGGGATATAATACAGCATGTGCTGTATCCTTTAACTCATAGAGAGTAACAACAACACCAACAAAAACAATAACAACAACACAACAAGCAACAACAACGCCAACAATGATACTACTACTGATAATAATTATAAAAACAATGATGATAATAATAATAATAATGATAATAATACTAATAATAAAGAAAATGAAAACAATACACAAAGGATCGTGAACACGTTATGTCCCTGTCGCACCCATTGCAGAAGTGGTAATGTTTGCGTCTTGAGTAGCACTGAGTGATATTATGTCAATGAGTCGAAACAGCGCAGTTCTGTATGGAAGCCCCATGCGTCTTAAGGCGATTTCAGCTGTTTTCTGCAAGAAAGCAGGTATGTCTTCAAGGATAACAGCGAAAATACTTATTATTCTGAAGGATCACAAATACTTTCCTGACGATCACAATCGTTCTTTTTTTTCCCCACGCTTTTTCTGAGCATAATTAATTTTCTCTGAGAATTACAATTATCATCCATTCTAACTGTCATGCTCGTTCCAACTACGAAAATCAGTTATTATAGAGAAGAGAAAAAAATTGTCGTTAAAAAGAGAAATAGAGCTTCATATCTTTTTACCATAACAAGCGCATACGCACTGGTACCATTGTTATACATAGAATTCTGTGGGATCACAGGGAACATGATTAGCATTATTCTGTTTGGATCACAAGTATTTTCTGATGATGAGGAATCAGCACTGGTTTCCCATTCCGCCGTCATTTTCCCTTGATGATAATGACCATTTTCCCCCTTGAAAACTGTTGGGATCGTCAGGGATATTACCGATAATAACAGTTTTTTCACGGGGAAAACAGGGAAAAGCACTGTAGTCCCACCGAGAACAGAGAAGGGGCAGGGAAAAACAGCTGTTTCCGAAGACAAACGGTTATGAGCCTCATAGAATAATCCCTTCACCCCTATTTTCCTGAAGGTTAAGAGACGTTTTCCGGGGAAACAGGTACTACAGACACTACAGGAAATGAAATTCAATTTCTTGACGAAAAAATTATAATCAATACGCCAGACGAAGGGGACGAACAAATTAGAAGATAAAATACGACGCGTTTCGACCTCTTAGGTCTTCTTCAGGCAAGCAACATTCAGCACAATGAAAAGAAGGAGGAGGAGCAATCACTTTATTTTGTCGAATTAGGCGTGGAACGTAAGATGGTTTGCGTTGAATGAAAGCAACACCCACACACACACACACACACACACACACACACACACACACACACACACACACACACATCTTGCGCCAATTTCGAGAAAAAAAGAAGTGATTGCTCGTCCTTCGTTTCATTGCCCTGAATTTATGTTGACCTTAGCTGAAGAAAACCTAAGAGGTCGAAACGCGTCGTGTTTTGTTTCGCAATTTGTTTGTTTCCTTCGTCTGTGTGGATAATTATCATTATTTTTCTCTAAAACATTTGTTTCACTTTCCATCTTCCGTGGTTACGTTACTTTCACTTTGAAACTAACTTAAGAAATAATTTTACTGACCAGTGCTCTTCAACTCCGTCATCATGTATTTGTCTGAGAGCGGATAGCCGGTAAGACCATGACCCAGCGTGTCATATTCACTGCGACCGAACCTGAACTAGAGAACGACTACAGCCAGCAGATAGCTAGCTATATTTAGTCGTTGGTGATATTCAAAAGCACGCTTTTATCATCAGTGTCTTGGGTTTGCACATGGTCTGGGACAGACATGGTGGGAGAAGCGTGACAGTGCGTGTGATCTGGACGGAAAGCTTGCAGCTTGCAGACCAGTTTTTCTCCAAATCCATCAGCTTACGTCTGTCTTATATGAAAAGACACAGATCTTGATTTTTTTTTCATCGACAAATTGGACCAGTTTCTGAAGTTTCTGAAGTTCTGTGTCGAAGACATATGCCATTTTCGTCCACTTTCCTGTCTGGTGGCAACTCAGTGGGCTAACTTAGTCGTGACAATGGCAAAAAAAAAAAAACGAACAAAACAAAACAAACAAAACAAAAACAAAAAAAAAAAAAAAAAACCGCTGTCATCATAAGATCCACATCACGGAAAAGAATTCCCTTGTAAATTGAAGGTAAACGAAGAGAGCCTTGAGACAGTTGAAAGGCAATGAAGAATAGCTACGCTCGAAACGCAAGCATATAAAGAGAGTCAAGCAAGGAATCGGCACCTTGTTCTCCCCTGTTAGCATTGTGGTCAGAAAGTCACAGTTCTTTGTATGACGAACAGCCAATGTTAGGCACAGCACGCTCCATTTCTTCTCCAGAAAACTGAAATCACAGTGATGATGGACCCAAACCGAACACACTAAAAATCCCATGACTTATTTCTTCGTCTTTGGTATCTTTATCAACACGGTGAAATAAGCTTGACAAGTTTGTATATCAAGATACCCTTTATGATAACATTTTCAAGTAGTTTTTTTTTTCAGCCTCGAGTGTTGTTGTTCGTTTGAAGCTCAGACCATACCGTCCTTTCGAATCAAACTACAAAGCCGAGGTTCCGTGTGTGAACGCACACACATCTTGCACACATGTAAAATCCCCATCACCAACTTTCGGAAGAGAAGGGCCAGTTTGGCCGTTGATATGGATGACACGTTACTCTACACATAGCATGCACCTTCCCCGAAGATGGAGTGATGGTATGCCTGGCTGCCTTAATGGCCGGGCTTGTAAAAAAAAATTCGGATAAAAAAAAAACGGGGTCATGCACACACAAAAATTCCACTGCCTGTCTATACAGTGTCCGCAGGAGTAATCGGCCTGCGTACGCAGAAAGAAAGAAAGAAAGAATGAGAGACCCCTTTCCCTCGCTTAGATTTGTTCATTCTCAATTGTTTGTTCACACGATAATCTCCGATTTCAATTCTCAACACCACTTTTTGTTCGAAAAGTGTATAACCTTAACCTCTCTCAAGCATCCGATGAACTTTTTTCCCCCTTTATCCGCGAGGCAACTTTTTTTTTTTTTTTTTTTTGAATGCACATTGTGTGGCACACAGGTGGTTCGCTGCTGTGACAGTCGCCAGCACAGACAACCCACCCCCCCACCCCCGAACAGTAAAACAAATACAAAAGATCAGTTGGTTTTTCCACGGGGCAACATTTTTTGTGCTTAATTAAGGTAACATGTAAGCTTATACTGAGGGTGTGCTCTTATGGATGGACAAACAACATATCAGCTTTTGAAATTGTTGTGTCCGTCATATTTGACCTGGGTCATCATAAAGACGCAGCTAAAATTATTAAGGTTTTTTCTTTTTCCTTCTTTTCTTCAGCTTGAATATATTTTGAACACAGATACAGACACAAAGACACTGAAACATTGCGCGCGTGCGCGCAAACCGCGCGCGCGCGCGCGCGCACACACACACACACACACACACATACAAGACACACACGCAAACACGCATGCATACACACACGATTCTCTCTCTCTTCGGATCGGATGTAAATATGCTAACCTCTCTCTCTCTCTGCGTGGTCTCTGTCTCTCTCAGATATAAAAACTTTAAACCGTTCTCGTCCGTAACCACCGGGGGGTGCGGGGGCTGTCTGTCTGTCTGACATGTAAATATTCTAAAACTATTCTAAAATTAAAAAAAAAATTCTAAATATTCTCTCTCTCACCACATCTCTCTCTTTCCCTCCTTCTTCCTCTCCTCTCTATTATCTCTCTCTTTGCTCTCCTACCCCCCTCTCTCCTCTTCACCTGGGCCTCACATGTCTCCTCTCCTCTCTTTCTCCTCTCTTTCCC
>JADBJO010028084.1:5000-10000 GCA_016801955.1 Conus betulinus
AATAGAAGCCTTTGTGTCAGATCCCTGATGATCTGGACATTTCCCGTTCTGACCTTGTTCAGAAACAGAAGGATGATGTGTCATTGAAGTCGTGCTTCCAGTCAGCGTTTTCTAACCAGGTGAAGAAGTCAGGTACAACTATTTTTGATCACTTCTTGTCTCATGGTGTTCTGTACAGACATTTTGTCAAAAATGATATCTCTTTTGATCAGATTGTTGTTCCTCTTGAACTTCGACCTACAGTGTTATCTGTGGCGTATGATCTGAATTTGTTGGGTCATTGTGGTTCTCGGCGTACTCTGTTTAGAATCCTTAACAAGTTCTTTTGGCCTGGAGTGACTGTGGATGTAGCGAAGTATGTTGCTTCCTGTGATGTGTGTCAGAAGACGGTATCAAAGGGTAGAGTTTGTCCAGTACCCCTTGCGTCTGTTCCACTCATTAATGCTCCATTTGATCGTGTGGCTGTTGATCTTGTTGTCCACTCTCTCCTCCTTCGGAACAAGGTCATCATTACATCTTGACTATGATTGACATTGCTACCCGTTTTCCGGAGGCTGTTCCGTTGAAGGGTATCCCCTCGGTTGCTGTGGCAGAAGCATTGTCGGGAATCTTTTCTCGTTTAGGTTTTCCCAAGGAGATTCTCTCTGATCAGGTTACACAGTTCAACCCTGAGCTTATGAAGCAGTTTCAATGCTTTGTGTGGTGCAAAGGGCATACGTACATCGCTGTATCATCCGCAGTGAAACGGACATGTTGAGAGGTTTCATGGGACTTTGAAGTCCATGTTGGAAAAGATTGCCCGCACTCACCCAAAGGCGTGGGCATCGATATTTGCCTGCACTGTTGTTTGCGTGCAGAGAGTTGCCCTCTGAGAGTACAAGTTTCTCTCCCTTTCAGTTGCTGTTTGGTCGGCAGGTTCGTGGGCCTATTGCTTTACTACAGGAGTCGTGGACTCAGTCAGATGCTCAGGATGTTGAGGCAAAACCTCTCTATTCGTACTTGTTTGAACTCAAGAATGTCATTGCTGACTCATGTAAGTTAGCCATGGAGAATTCTGCTGATTCCACTTTGAAGGGTAAAAAGTACGTTGACAAGAAGCCAAGGAACGCCGTTTCAAAGTTGACGATGAAGTTTTAGTTTTGGTACCGACTGATTCGAACAAGTTGTTAGCCAGCTGGTCAGGGCCTTTCCCAGTAGTCAAAGTCTTGCATCCAGATTACAAGGTTTTTGTTAAGGGCAAGGACAAGATCTTTCATGCGAATATGTTCAAACAGTATATTCGTCATGCTGTTGTATCTACTTCTGATGTTGTTGTACCTACAGTTGTTCTTTCACAAGGTACTTCAGTGCCTTGGTCAGAGATAGCACCTTTGGCTTGTGAGCTGGAACAGGTTTCTCTTGAGTGTTCTCCAGGAGTTGGTCTTTCTGTGGATCCCTCTTTGGAGTCTGTTCGTACTGTTCATGAAGTAGTTTGTACAGTAGGTGTCGTCCAGGACTGTGATGACACTTTGCCCATCCCACTTTAACTGTTTTGATAGCGTCTTCTATGCCAGATGAAGATGTTCATTCTGTACAGTTTGATTGTGCTTTGTCTGATAGCAGTACCAGGGAGTTGCGTGCAGTCTTTGATGATTTTCAGGACATTTTGACTCCTAAACCAGGTTCTTTTTCAGGTAATGTACTATGAGATACCCCCTCTTATTTCAGATGTACCTGTTAGAAAGAAGCATTATTATATCCCCTTTTTTTGCCCAAGAGGTTGTCGAGAGAGAGATTGGTATCATATTAGATCTTGGTATCGTTGAGCCATCAAATAGTCCGTATGCCTCTCCAGTTGTTTTGGTTAGGAAGAAAGATGTTACGTGTTGATTTTGCATTGATTTCAGATCTTTGAACAAGATTACCGTCTTTGATGCCGAACCTATTCCTGATGTTGAGAGTCTTTTTGCAAAGTTAGCTGATGCTCACTTTTTCACAAAGATAGATCTTGCAAAAGGATATTGGCAGATCGTGGTTAAGCTCGAAGATCGTCCGAAGACGGCTTTTACAACACATGGGTCTATTCCAGTTTGTCAGGATGCCTTCTGGATTTGTGTCGGCTCCTGCAGTGTTTGCACGTATAATGCGTATGCTGGTATTAGATCAGCTATCTGCTATCAATTGTTTTTGACGATATCTTGTGTACAGTATGCCACGGGATGCTCGCCTTAAACATGTGAAGGGTGTGCTCTCTCGTCTGAGGTCTTTCAACCTCACAGCTCGTCCTTCGAAGATCGAGGCAGGCTTTCCTTCACTTGAGTTCCTTGGTCATGTTGTTGGGAGGTGGTAATATGCGTCCTGAAGTTAAGAAGGTTGATAAGATTTTGAATATATCCACTCCTACTACCAGGAAGCAGGTCAGGTCTTTGTTGGGGTTGCTCAATTTTTACAGGGGATATGTTCCTGATTTCGCTACTTTGAGTGCTCCACTGTCGGATTTGATCAAAGATGCTGATCGTACTGGAAGATCTATTTCTTGGACTCCTGAGTGTGCTGAAGCTTTCAGGAAGATTCGGGGAATCTTGTCTTCTGCACCTGTGATGTTGTTACCTAGGTTGGGTCATCCTTTTGTTCTCAGGTCTGACGCTAGTCTGTTGGTTTGGGTGCTGTATTGCTTCAGGAGAGTGATGATGTCCTTCACCCAGTCGTGTTCGCTAGTCGAAAGTTGACGGATCGCGAGACGACGTACAGTACTATAGAGCAGGAATGTTTAGCGATTGTCTGGGCTGTGCAGAAGTTTGTTAGGTTCCTTTGGGGAGTCAGATTTATCCTGCAGACGGATTATCGTCCCTTGACGTACCTGCGAACGTCAAACTTTAAGAACTCAAGAATTATGAGATGGGCGTTGTCGTTGCAGGAGTTCTCGTTTGAAGTCAAGCCAGTTCCTGGTTTGGCGAATGTTTTCGCTGACCTTCTCTCCCGTTCATGTGAGAATCAGTTGATCCCTTAGGAAGTGAGTTCCCTTGTGTGGACTGTAGTTTCATGAAGCTGTTATGATGTATGATTTCTGGGTTTGTGTATTCTGCTATTTGTTTACTTCTTAAAAAAAAAAAAAAAATTCGGTCATTTTTTTTTTTGAGGAGGGGGAGTATTGTGACGTCAACATAAATTATGACGTCAACTTGAAATGACATAGGAACATGATGAAAATAATAACATTTTGATGGAAGAGGAGAGCAAGAATAAACGGCCGAGGCTTTGGTGTCCAGCCTACTTTATTTTGTTTTAATCGTCGTTTTCTCCGTAGTGATACTATGTGGAGAGGCTGACTTTCAAGTCAGTAGTGCGTCGATGTTCACTGTCTATGTGTGATAATTCTGATGACGGTACCAGCGAAATATATACCAGAGAATTTATTCGTTATAAAAATGTTGTGAATGCTGTGTTGCTGAGAGTGACTTTAAACTCCTGCAAGAATATTTATGTACTCTAATTGTACCACCTCATGTGTGTCGGTGGGCTGAGTTTATTGATGTGAACATTGTAATATCAGTACACGGAGAAGCTAATTAATTTTGGTTTTAGATCAACAATACGGCGAATCGAAGTTTATTGTGTTCTATGGGACTTTGCTGAAATCGTGTTCACCGGGGATTCAATATAGATTGCTGTGCCTTGTGAATCTGCAGTTTTTCTATGGCTTCCTGTGCCTTGTGAATCTGCGGTTCTTCTTCTGTGGATTACTGTGGTTTATGAATCTGCGGTTCTTCTTCTAAGGATTGTTGTGCTTAGTGAATATGCGGTTCTTCTGCTGTGGACTACTGTACCTTGTGAATCTGAGGTTCTTCTTCTGATAGTTCGACGTGATTTATTGTGCTTGTTATGTGGAGACCCTGTTTCTTCTTCTTCATCGCTTGTGTTTGTGAACGGCTGTGCTTATCATGTGGGGACCTTGGTTATCCTTCTTTGTTTTCTTTTAACGTTGTAGACTGTGGCTTGGGTACTGTGGAACCGAGTGTGTTGATTGCATATGTGAAACACTGTGACGGACGGCGCCGGCGAGATCTGTGAGTGATATCAAGATATGTAATATGATACGCTGATATCTGATGATTGAAGTTCCTATGTATTGATATCTTGATCTATAAACTATGCAGTGACATGTATTGATTCGTACCAGTTCACATGAATATATGTTTTGAATGTTCAGGCACCATAAAGAAAGAAAAAAAAATGTAACTCGTGTGTTGCCTGGCTATCCATGTGCGTATGGTGTGCGTGTGTGTAGGGAATAATCATTACACGCATCCAAACCTTTGAGAGCGAGAGTCAGACAACAATACACGCACCGCACACCACCCGTAACGTCTGCAATCTTACGTGTGTGTGTGTGTGTGTGTGTGTGTGTGTGTGTGTGTGTGTGTGTGTGTGTGTGTGTGTGTGTGTGTTGATTGCGTGCGTAAATGTTCAGAAGATGACTTAGGATCAAGAACAAGAACAAAACTATCAAATACTGCATTAATGTGCACGCCCACATGCGCGCGCACACGCGCATGCACATAACAATAACAAATCCTCCCCCTCACACACACACACACACACACACACACACACACACACACACACACACACACACACACGCACGCACGCACGCACGCACACACGCACGCACGCACGCACGCACACACACACACACACACACACACACACACACACACACACACACACACACACACACACACACAAAGACACACAAAACAAAACGCATTCAGCTAGGTACATTATAAGAAGCAGTGCAAAAGAAAATGTCAACGTAAATGAAAATGTACTTAGATCAGATCTTCTATTTCCAGAAAGAGCAAGGGCCATAAAATCTTTGACAATAATAGCCACTTACACTTCAGATATTCACAGTAGATTAGATCTGAAAACTAAAGATACAGGTAAGCGTTCAACTACGTCTCCAATTCCTCCATGGGAACTGAACAGAGCAGATTTTTACTTTTCTAATGACGATTTGA